>JABWIB010002018.1:6155-28842 GCA_016617825.1 Platyplectrum ornatum | reverse complement strand
AATTAATTTATTTATTAAAAGTTATTTCTTAACTGATTATTGGTCCGATAAATTGAACAGAAGAGTGCTTCCAATATAAACAGGAGCCCCGCTTTTCTTGTCCTTTCTATATATAGTTAGTGGCCCTGCGGAATGCACCTCCCCTCCATATATTAGGGAAAGAGTACATAATTAAGGATGGGGAAAGATATTTTCGATATTCGGACATAGGAGTGCAGAATCATTTTTTGGTTGGCATTTACTAGAGTGAACATGGTGTCTCTTATGTTATAAAATACTGTACAATGTGAGGTCCATTGGCAAGGATTAAATGTAGCAGAAGGGAGGAAGTTTGTGTTTCTAGGATGTGTGAAAGAAATTACCATCTCAGCAGGAGACATGTCTAGTTTAAGATTGAGGAGGTCAGTCTGTTTTGTATCATAACAAGATAACATTTCACCCCCCACACACATTTGCTGACCACACAGACATTAGGAAAGGTACAGACATGGGTACACCCAGTGTTACAGTCACCAAAACACACTGATCTATAGTTATTATCATTCAAAATGAAGGTGATGTTTAAGAAGAATATATGAGCAGCATGAATAGTTTGAAAGCACAATGTCGCCTATACCACCCTAAACGTTTGTCTGATGCAAAAGTGCATTCAGCTTTGTAGGTTAAAATGATAAGCTGCTCCCACACAAAAGGTTTATTTATTTTATTTATTACCAGGTTTTTATATAGCGCCATCATATTACATAGCACTTTACAATTTGTATCATATAGAACTGATGTTTAGCAGAATTATTAATAATAATGATAATGAATTTCATTTTGTTTATTTACATTTTCTTTAAGACCAGTTGGAAATTTGGAGCTTCAATCTGCCTCATGGCATATTACTCCATTCTTTAATGTAAAACAAACGTATATTAAAAGATTAAAATAAACCACAAAAAATATATTTAATTTCATTTAAAACATAATATATATGAAAAGATCAAGGCATTTGAACATGTTTATGTCTCCCTGACGTTGTTAATGAATCCATCACGCTGTTAGTGATGGAGCTGACAGTGGGTGATAGTGATGTACTGCATAACAAAAAACAGCAATACAGGCTCATCAGTATTGTGGACAATACGGACACCCCCTGTTCTCTATTGCCTACTCCATTGTTGGGCTGCTGCAGGAGGTACCCTGTATGGCCGACATAATTCTCTGATAGCTGTGTAGATCCTCTAGCCATGCACAAATCCTAATTAGTATAGTAAGCTATTTTTCCGTACAATTTCCATAAACTAGTTGACAAGTAAGCAAGTAAGGTCTGTATTCTTTTTACATAGTATGCTATTGGTGTATTGGGTGTATGGTGAAAGTGAGTTCAATGAGTAATATTTTTTTTTACATTATTTTTATTAAAACTTAATTGTGAACAATAAATTGTGAACTTAAAACATAAAATTCCAACAACAGACAAACAATAACATATGTACATTATATTATATTTACATATACATGTTTACATACTTTTGTATCTTTGACAGTACAGGCAATGTCAAAGATGCAACAGTATACACAAATATTGCTATAGTCCTATAAGAAAGGGGNATAAAGAAAACGCAGCAACAGTGGTGAATAAATTGAATGTGCTTAAGAAACAATATTGTAAAATTCATTATCACAAGAGGAAGGAAGAAAAGCGGTGCTGCAATTCTGTGACCAATGTAACATCGGCAAGCATCGGCAATATGCGAATTAATAGCATGCCAGAAGACATGGATGACCAAATTGTTCTCCTGACCTAATCGAAGATTGCCAATCAGAATAGTTCTGTGAAAGAGGTCAAAGAGGATCCACCAACAGAGCCAGATAAGTAAACGGGCGATAGTGCAGCAGAACCATCTACATCTGTACATACAAACAGTAAGTACCAAAAACTGCATACAGCAACACACATCTGTCACTGAGTTACGCTATTGTGCGCTAGAAATGAACAAAACCAAGTACACACTACTAGCAATCTCTGGTTTTGTTTTAATCTTAATTTCTTTCTTTTGTATTGATTATAAATATTCACAGTTTTTCAATAAAGTTTACTATTATTATAATAGATTTAATATTTGGTTATTATTTGGTACTTGTGCCTGTCAAAACACTTTCTGCTTCCACTTATAAATTGTCAATTTAGGTGTTAGGGGTTGCACAAATCACACTGATATTTTATAACACTGCTGTTGGTTAATACTAGAGTATTACTGATTTACGGCTAAAGCACCTTTGTCTGGGTGCAGTCCTTTTCTTTATATATTACACCAGGGCTCGAAGTGGGGGGGTATATGGGGGTATGTCATACCGGCACTTCTCTCACAGCTGTAATTGAAATACTACAGATCTCCATTGACTTCCATTATATTCAGTGTTTTCATACCGTCACTTCTGAATGTCCATACCCCCACTTCTAAATTTTCACTTCGACCACTGTATTACACTATAGATCTTCCTACTCCAAATAGACAGGGGTGGCATATCACCACAACAGTTTGAGATGAGGTCCAGCACATAATAGAAGGTCCCATGTGACATTCAAAAGTGTGCCATCCGCTGCTAGTCATCAAAAGCTTCCACTGTTGCCATGAAAGCTTCACTGTGACTGTGGTCTCCTGTCCAAATCCATTGGGTTGTCAACCTGGCCATTCTCAAGATGTTAGTTTTCCTGCGCAAATACTGGAGTTGGGTACTTGCCTTCTGCTCTGAAAATACAGCCTGTCGCAAGTATAAGCTCTCTGCTGATGCTGAACAGTGTTATCCATGATAGAATTGAAACATGACTTTGTTATAACACCTTTCTTCAACAGATACTGCTACCACTTTTCTTTTTTGCTAACATCTGATCTCTCCAATCATCTTGTTAAAGACAAGTTACTAAGAAGGGAGAGAGTGGGGATTTTGCCCATATGTCAGATTATAGCTCTCTAGTATGTAAAATTAAACATTACGACCTTCCACAATGCAAAAGACAGGCTTCTGTTGCTTAGTGTTGAGTAGTGTTAACTTGAATCACTTGGACAGTATTGCATTTGTACTTCCTGAGCAGTGGTACATTCTAGATTGGAAATATGTAAAGGAAACACTGTGGCAAGTTCCTAGTCCTAAACCTAATTCATCAATATAAAATGTGTGTATTATTTTCTTCATTGCTAGCAAGGAATTGGTTTGCTACTGGTGTGAAGAAAATAAAATACATCTTACAAGATATATGAGGACACCTACAATTCATCACCAAGCACCATTGTCATAGAGGACACAGTGCTGGAAGTAGGGACTAAAACTGTCATCTAGGAATACTGCATCCTTTTTATTTTTTTGTGTCTCCCTGTTATATTAGTTTTTTTTTGTTGTTGTTGTTTGGTTTACATTTAAAACCCTGCGTTCACCAACATTTCTCTGCAGATCCTGTTATGTATTGTCCTTTAATATAATGTCAGGCAATCATGAAAAAATGTAGGGAAATGACTGCCCTCATTTGTTCCTACTGTGGTAGTCCTTTTATAGGTCAGCTAGATTTAATAAACTGCAGGAAAGGAAAAGAGATGGGGATGTTGCCCATAGCAACCAGTCAGATTCGATCATTCTGTAGTATGTTCTTTTTTGCACAAAAATAGCAAAGCAAGCAAATAATAAAATGTATTTTATTTCCAATGAAATTAAACATGGTTTTGCCCAGGTGTAACTTTCCTCTCTTATTTTAAGTCTGGATTCCTTTGTCCTGAATCACTATCAAATGCCTTTTTATATGTCAGTTGCACTTTAAATAGTTATACATAATGTTAGGGCCTACATTTATTAAGCAGGGAGATTGAAAAGTAGAGATGTTACCCATAGCAACCTATCAGATTTAAGATCACATTCTTCAGAATGTAAAATTAGAGAGTAATTATCTTTCTGATGCTGAACATTCTGATGGTCCATGATTAAAGTCCATTGTAGTACTTATATAGCATCAATTTATTTACATACTCAGGGTTTTGACATGAAGTCAATATATTTTCTTATAGTGTAGTGGTCTAGTTTTTAGAGAGTAAGGTCTGTTGTTTATATATATTTGTTTATATATATTATATATATTGTTTACATATGAGGGGATGTCTACTTTGGTTTGCATTATGTATGCCTCAAAAAAGACACATACTGCTATTCCTGTGCAAATAGTATCCACAAGAGCATGGACACAGTGGTGGTATAGTGGTGGTATATAGTCATGGTGACAGTCTGAAGCAAGGCAGTCCTTGCCACTGTCCCAAGAACTATTACATTAGGAGGGTCAGCGCCACCAGGGTATCTGGTCACACACAGCATATATATATATATATATATATATAGACCTGAGTTATCAGGATTTGCAAAACAATGAAATGAAAATGTGTGCTATTTTGTTCTAAAAGTGAAACAAATTTGTACTAGCACATTGCACCAATATTGTATATATACTTATATATAGATATATATATAAGTATATATACAATATTGGTGCAATGTGCTAGTCTATAATAAATACATTTCAAATGTAAATACCCACACATATATAGATATATATGTGTGGGTATTTACATTTGAAATGTATTTATCATACATCAACTTTGTTCTGCATTTACCTCCATTAATATTCAGCTATACTGTGGTATATGTATGTAACAAATGAGGGTGAGCTCAGGTAACAACAAGGAAGATATTTAAAAAGAAGGGGGGTGCATCTGAACCTTAAGATTTCCAATCCATGCTCTCTTAGTATAGGATGTCTGCTTGTATACCAATGTAATACATATTGTGTAATAATAATTGTGTAATAATAATTTTTATTAAAACTAGCCATTTCATGTGAAGTCTAGCATTAGTACTAACCTAATGTAAATGACAGAACTAATTAAGAATTAGGAGCAAAGCAAAGAAACATATGCTGTCATAGTATGTAGTACACAGTAAAACAAGTCATTTAAGATTTTTTTTATTTATTATTATTATTATTCAAAGTCATAAAGTTACAAACTAGCATACTCCCAAAGACCCACATTCTAATAAGTGCTCTTGTCTGTGGGAAAACCAAAGTCCAACAATGCCTTGTCCTTATAGAAATGTCCCCTTTCAAAGCTGAGAGGATTACAAGTATAAAAAACAACCCAAAGCAACAAATTTCAACATACTGTTGATATAATAGCTATAAAATATTTCCTTACACAGTTTTCTTTCCCTAGTTAATCCTTAATTCCAGAAATATTCTCCTCTTCTGTAAAGACTTTAACAGTCTTACACCCGTCTTCGCCAGCTCCAGCTGAAGAGCTGCCTACCCTTGTTTTATGTTCTTGGTCCTCCATTTGTTTTTCATTATCTTTGAATATAGTTCCACACCCCAGCAATCGGCGGCAATGTCCTCTAAATCTGGGATCCAAAAATGCATACAGGACAGGATTCATGCAGCTATTGGCATAGCCTAAGCAGGTAACATAGGGGTGTAGATTGTTCAGGAAAACATGCAGGGCACAGCTTAGAGGTAATATATCTGCATTCATAAGGACATATATGCTCTTCACCAAATGAAAAGGGGTCCAGCATGCTCCAAAAGTAGCAACTAGTCCAATCATAATTGCTAATAATCTGCGCTTTCTGCTGGCAACCAATGGCAAATGGAAATGTCCAGACACTCTGCGACCAATACCAACATAGCAGAAGAGGATAACACAAAATGGAGCTACAAAGGCCAATAGTGTGGATGAAAATCCTAGTCCAGCTTCCCAGGAGTGAGTTTGACCACTGCTGTCCACAATAGAATAGTCCATATAGCACACAGTTCTGTTATCCCAAATGTCATCCGCCTGTCCTGTATTCCTGAAGATGAGTGCAGGAAGAGCAAGGATTCCTGCACTTGCCCAAGTAGTTATAGCTGCCAATGGACTTGAGAGTGGAGAACGTTTGTGACCTGGTCCTGGGGAGAGTACAATTACTATGTACCGGTCTAGACTTAGTCCAGTGAGGCAGAAGGCGCTGGCATACATATTTAGTAGCACTAGATATCCACTGAGTTTGCATGCTACTTTTCCAAATGGCCAGTGGTATCCTAAGGAAGCATAGACTGCCCAGAGTGGTAGGGTCACAACAAAAGCCAGGTCAGCAACTGCTAGTTGCAGTATAAAGGAGTCCGCTGCCCGTGGCCTTTCCTTGCGATGGTGACTTGCCCACAGCACCAGCCCATTGCCAGTAATGCCAAGGAAGAAGATAAGAAGGTATGCGGTTGGAATAAGCCCAACAGATGGTTCCCAGTCATCATATTCACAGTCTGGAATCCCCATAAAAATAGTCATGTTGTCAGGTTCCTCCTCCATGTCTACAAAGTTTGGCTGTGCTGTCTGCTGTCTTCCTTATGTTGTATCTTACTCTATATCTGAGTGTGNTGTCTCCTTTATAGCTATTCCCTCCCAAAGCAGGACACCCCCTCCCCTTTAGCAGCTAGGTGTGTGGAGGGGATATTTAACTCTTTTGCTTAATGCCATTTGCTTGTTTGTTCTGCCTGACATGTTATATGGTAACTCAATTATCCCCCACCTTCCTTATTATATCCTGGAGAGGAGAGGGTGATGTGCTGGAGACAGATGGGTCTTCAGCAGACATCCTGTGTATGAATCTCTCAGGATCATAGTTATCAGTGTACAATGACCTTCCCCTTTTATAAACAGGATAAGGTATCATAATGATGTGCAGAGCTTCTCCTCCAGCCATCCTGTGTACTCCTTGCATCTAACAACTAACAAAATAGGCACACTCAGAGCTTCTGGGAATGTGCACAATACACATGAAGATGTGCCCCTTGCAAAGCTGCCAGGAATAAGGGTTAGAAGGATGTTGTTTCAAAGCCACGTCTGCAGCTGATTTTTTTTCTCAAAGTCTGTTTTTAAAATCTCTAATATTATTTGTTAGAAGCTGGAATGTATTTCCATTGTTATAGTACTTACATGACATCTATTAATGAATTACATTAGTCAATCACTGAGTACAATGCTGTAATTATAGTCTATAATTTATACATGCAGTCTTTTATTTATTAATTGCTCTTTTTATGGTTAAATATATGATATTTTGTGTATATATTTACACAAGCATCAGCATGTCATGTTAACTATAAGTAAAAAAAAAAAGAATTTAATTTTGAAGCATAACATAAATAAATATCTAAATCTGAAAGACATAAAGACAAACAAAAGATTATTATTGTGAAGATTTCATTGTTCTTCTGTAGACTGACCAGTAGATCACAGCATTTAATAACAACTAGGCCATAAATGTCCTGTGTTTATAAGTTCTGACAAAGTTCATATTTTTTATTACAGCTCTAATTATTTACATATATTAAGACTTTTGTTTCTATTCATCCTGTATAGCAGGACATTATATTTGACAAAGTTCTGTCAGGGGAAATATATATGTACTAAGTTTTGTCCACTAAATTATCCCAAAAGTAAAAGGATAATGCATCATTCAAATACTAGCATAGCTGAATAAGATTAGCATTTCACTTTCTAAAGCAGCATTATGCAGACTGATAAATCCACAACACAGTTCTATAGAATATAAGTCTCTTCTTCTGAGGATAGTAAAGCTTAACATTGCCTAGGTAAGGTAAGATAAGATAAGATACTAAGTGCAGTCTTAAGTGAAATTCAAAGAAAAAAACAAAATAAATAAAATAAGGTATATTGAATTGGTCTATGGTACTATGGCTTTGATTTATAGTTATATCCTATCAACTGCAGTCTATTGTGCAGAACCAACCTACTATATAATGAAGCCCACAAATACATGCACCTACTTTTCATATACCAGAAGTGTTGTTATTTTGTTTGGTCATTGTGATTGGTTTTGTAACAGACGCTCTCCAGATGTGTCTTTGTTGCCAGATTCCAGTTGCTCTTATCTCTCTCTATAGGGGGATATGGCAAGAACTGTCTCTTGTAGGCATTCTGCAATACCATTACAATAGATATAGATAAGACAATGATACACTACATAAACATAAATCTTAGTATGGCTTTGGATCATAGATAATATCTTATTCACACTTATTCCCGGGTCATGTTTTGGTGACCTGGGTCAAGATGCAGTGTGAACTGTCTGTTGACCTGGGATTTTGATCCTGGAATACCGCAGTGTTACCCTATACCCCAAATTTTCAGCCAGATTTGTGGGGGTTGTAATGCGGCTTAACANCATACTTTTCCAATGTTAATTATATATTTAAAAATAGGTAGCTTTAAGCTTTTTTGTGGCCCATGGAACAGGACAGCCCTGGCTAAATCAGGGTGTCTCCAAATCCATCCAGTGGAAGGCCCAGAACAGGCTTCGTGTGTCAAGGTTCTGCTTAGTGTACACAGACAGGAGGTCTGACTGGGTATCTATACAATTCCTTTTTCAAAAAAACAACAATTTATTGGAGTATAATAGAATATATGGAAACAAAAGGAAAATATATACAATGTATGATATAACAACAAACAATGGAGATACAACAAGTAAAATAACAAAAAGTCGTAAACAGTCTAATGTGGCATCTTTTCCTTTACTTACTGTATACAATAATTAGCACAAATATATATATACACACAAAATGAAATAGGGTATTTGACAAATACAGAAAAATTGTCTAGATCCAGTACTAAATTTACTAAACAGGGAGATTGAAAAGTGGGGATGTTGCCCATTGGTTGTTATGGACAACATTCCCCACTTTTCTCCCAGCAATCTTCCTGCTTAGTAAATTTGGGCCTTAGAGTGTAAGCTTGTGCAGGAAGGGCCCTCTTCCCTTGTTGAAATTGTAAAGTGTTACGTAATCTGATGGCCCTGTATAAAAACCTGCAAAAAAGAAATAAATAATTTACGCTACCATCAGTCAGTGTTGTTTTCCAGACAGATCCTGCATCTCTTCTCTCCTCCCAGCTCATTAAATGACACCTACATGACCTAAGAGTCATACATGGCTTAATGGCTTTGGTTCCTGTGACTCAGAAGATTCCAATGCTGGCAGGTAAGTTTTTATCCTAACCCTGCCTGTTCTGTTCCCACAATCTAATCTTGACCCTTACCTATATCTAACCTTCCAAATCTTGCAGACTAACCTTACTCCTTCTCTAAAACTCTGGTTCCCTCAACCTAACCCTCTGTTTCCTGAAGTCTAAACCTAACTATGTCCTCTCTGGCTAAACATAACTCCTCTCCCATCCCCACCAAGCAACATAACCCTAACCTTCTCCCCTAACCACCACCTTCTAATATGGCCTTTGCCTTGTTGAAAATGGAACACTCAAAATGTTCAACAAATTAAATATATTTCACTACCAACACAAAAATGTTGTGTTATCTAATATGAGTCAAACATTGAAACATTTTCTACGGTTGCCAGGTGCAGAATTATCCACAGCTGGGCCCAAAAACAAAGGGACTACCAAACGTCTAGGTCATGGCAACTTTCTATATATGACCTTAACGAAACATGGGTGGCTGCCTCTGGACCCCGTAGCAGCCACACTCCCTGCACTATTGGTAGTTAAGACACTGACTATTGTGAAGTTCCATAATTAGTCCAACTTTGCCTATATTAATGCACCTTAATACTGCACACTACATTATCTAGTAACACTACATATAGAATAAGGTGTGTAAAGTGTTGAGCAGTTCCTTAAGCCTAAGTTGGAACCAATTGTCAGAACAATACCACCTATCCTAAGAGACATGACAATAGTCCTTAGTAGGTCTCCTTAAATAGGTATAAATAGGTATGTCAATAGAATTTTGTGATGATAACTGGTGTCATGGCGGCAAGTCTGTATGTGGGTATTCAATGACTGCAAAAGTGGGACGGTCATACTTTATTATATTTAAATATTTGTTACTGTGATGCCTGAACTTTGGGTTTTGGGTTTATAGACTTTAATGGTACTTTCATCTCAGACAAATATGGGTGTTGTGTATGCATGTACAAGCCATCTGTCTTACTTTTCTGACAATTTTCTGTGTATAATAGGCAGATATGTATAGTGTGATATACAGCAGATGGTTAGAAGAGATAATCTCAGCTCTGCTGTTAAATAGGTATAGTGTGTACACATGAATTGGCATACTCCTCAGGACATGCAATCATCAGTATAGTTGTAAGAGCTATTGCATCTCAAGTGATTGCATATGTGTGTACTAAGCTTAAGGGAATTGACTGTGAACAACAAAGTAAAACATTATCCTCAAAAAAACAATACACAAACACGCAACTTGCTAGACAGTCTAGAGTGTAAGCTCTTATTAGTTCATTTACATATATTTCTGCTCAAACTAAATTAGTACTTTCTTGTTTGTCTTTGCTGAAGTGAGAATTGTACTGCTGGAATAAGTGCTAAGCAAAAATAAATATTTCATAGCTCAGAACACTGCTCGAGGAAACCATGACCTCTTAAAGACATGCAAAATACATACATGCACTTTTCTGCTGACCCCACTTGTCAAGCTATGCTGCTAAAAGAACAACTTTTAGAAATGTTCCTTATTAATCCAGGCCAAAATCAAATTGCCCTACACAAAAATTATTGCTAAAAAATGGGAAAACAGATTTGTTAAATTGTTAGCTAATATACTGAAAGCACAATGTCCCATGTTCTATTAATCAAAGTTACAACAAATTAACATCCAGAGATAACATAAGACTGGCCTTCCAAAGATACTGAGGAAATATATACAGCTACTCCCCACAATCCCACTTCTCATAATCACAGTTTAGGGCAGCAAAACTTCCCAGCTTTTCATCTGCTCAGAGAGAGCTCCTGGATGGGGGCATCACAGACGATTGTCTCCCTATCATCTCCCTATCACCAAATCACCAGCCCTGATTCATTTTCCTCAGTGTTCTATTAAATTCTAAAGGAAACATTGCTGCCTTTCTAGTGACTCTTCTCCATACTTTCTACATGAATCAAACTACGTACCCCACATTTAAATAATGGTGAACCAAAGGTAATCGCTACTCCCTAGCATGCTTACTCCACATCAAATGAGATTCTCACATAATAGAAAGTCAGTGAAAGGAGTCTGGACCACCCTGCTTAGTTTGGATGCAGAGAACACTTTTGACAAGGTATAATGGAAGCATATCCAAAAAATATTTGAAATGAATAATTGGATGCACTTTTTCACAATTTGTAAAATACTTGTGTTCTTCCCTGACAACCTCTTCTTATTAATGGAGTATGTTGTCCAAAGTCACAATGACCATAGGTACTTGCCAAGGCTGTCATTCATCCTCGCTCCTGTTTATTTTGTAGTTGAACCCTACTACAGATTCTTTAATCTTGTGAAGAATTTGAGGGCATTAAGCTGGGAGACATGCACTAAATTTAACACATTAATGACCTCCTATTGTAGGGGGAACCTAAACTAAAACTAATATTTATACTCTGGGGGACTGGGAGCTTGGAAATCTTCTGGGTTATGGGTTCCATGACTCTGGGAGTCCAAATACACATTTATACCCTTTACACCAACAATATGCAGAGGCTAATTTCAATTGTGTTTGATGAGATAAATAGCTGACAAAAACTCTCCCTTTTTCTACTTACATACCTAATGCAGATCAGCGTTGCAGTATTTAGGTTTCTTCCTCCCGGGAGAAACCAAAGGCCAGCACAATGGGGGTTGGGCAGAGGGCGTTCTTTCCATAAATCACATGGATGGCAAACACAGTATCACACAGTCTATCNGTAGGCAAGGCTTAACACTTAAGCCCCACCCACTATCATACTGCTCTGGGCTGAGGCAGTGATTTATATGTAATCACTCTCTCAGTTCATGTACCGGGACATCTGCCAAATCTCTCTGCCCGAAATTTGGGAGTCTCTGGACATTACTGGAGAGTTGGCAACCCTGGTGCAGATGGTTTCAATCACATTGTCCCCATCAGATCAAAGATTATTGAACAAGCGTTTTGCAGATTTATTTGAAACATTTACAACAAAATCAGGTCGATGACGCGATTAATTTACTTGTCATCTTAGGTATATCCATGACTGGATACATGCTATGGAACTCGCAGCAAATACACATGTGCAGCAAGCACTGGGTGATGCCTACACTCTACCTAATCTTTTACATTTGAACAGAGCAGAACTTTTCAAAGAAATCATAGACAATCCACTCCTAGCATCCACAGTAAATATCAGGCATGCCATCAGAGCAAAAAATTGTCTTAACAGCTATTATATTTTGCTTCTACTACTCACTGGAATTCCAACTTTTCATGATTGAAAGCCTCTTACCCCTTTACCAGATGGCTGACAAATGGGATCCGCTAGGTGGGGCATTTTGTTTACCCACGTAGACAGAACATGCCACCAATCAAATAAGAACAAAAAATAAAACATTTATGTGGATTGCCTATTAATAACAAAAAACACAAAAATTTCTAATAAAAAGTTTATTTTAAAAAATAAATAAATAAATTTGTCATTTGCCTTAGCTAAATATCAAGCAAGACATTTTTCTGCAATGGTAGTTTCCAATTTTTCATGCATGTTTATTGGAAAACTCCATTATCCAGACTTACATGCTGTATGCCATTAATGCAGTTTCCCTGTGTAAATGGTGAACATAACAACTGCGCATGCACTACAGATGTTATTAGTATGAGTATGATTAGTATGAGTATAACATGCCTAATCCCCACACTGTAAATAGGCAGGAATAGACATGTTAATGAAGCCAGGGGAAAGGCAAAAAAAAAAAAGACCCCCTCACTCTCCCCCCCCCATCCACATCCTCTCCCAATCCAATCCTGACGTTTTCAGCTCCACAATATCGCTCGTATCTTCCCCTTCCTCTTCACTGAAACCACCAAGATGCTCATTCACTTGCATGTCATTTCACGACTACTGTAACATCCTTCTTATGGTTTCAATATAACTCACTTATCTCCCCTAGAATCCATACTTAATGCAGAAGCGAGACTCATCTTCCTGACCCGTTGCACCACCTCCACTCCCTGCTCTGTCAATCTCTAGCTTCCTATCCCCTTCAAAGCTCTCAAAATCCTCACCACAACCTACAAAATCTCTCCTCTTCCGCTACTCCCTAACTCTCCTCTCTCATCTCTGTCCACAAACCATCCCATCCCCTTTGCTCTGCTAATGACACCACCTCTCACGCACACATCCAGCACTTCACCCGAGTTGCCCCTCTCCATTGGAACAGCCTTCCCAATCTATCTTCCACTCAGCCTTTAAACGCTGACTTAAAACTCACTTCTTTAGACTGGCCTACCCAGCCTCCACCTGATCTCTATACCCTCTCCTCCCCACCCCAATGTCTTCTGTACTGTCCTCCCCCTCCCTTAGCATGTAAGCTCTGATAACCAATCGCCCCTTCCTCCGGATACCTCCTCCCTCCTGTATTTATCCAGTGTTATACATATATATACAGCCCATCCCTCTTAGGGGCCGATTCAATCCCCCGTGAAGACTGGAAAAAGCACGATGTGCGCTTTTTCCTGTCTCTTATGTTACTGGGGATTCACATTTTTTAGTATGTGGCTCTATGAGCCGCAAGCTTAAAAACACAACTTTTCCTCCCTTACGCTATTTGCATGAAGCGAATTGAATTGGCCCCTTAGTTACTATTCCGTACCCTCATGTATGCATTACATGTTTTGTTACTGTATGCTATGGCATTGTACCCCATGCTGTATATGATTTTTGTCATGTCTTTTATTGTTTTGGATACAATTACACTGTACACATGCTATGTATGTACTTTCACAACGAACGGCGCAGTGGAAACTATGTGGCGCCTTATAATTTAATGTTATTGATAATAATAATACTCAAAGTCTTACTTTTTATGTACTCAAAGCTAGCATTTATCAAAATGTTTTTACAAATCTTTGAATGATGTTATTTCTTTCCTAAACATCACCATGCAGCACTTTCATATACTGATGTATGCCAAAAATGTAATCAAGCCCTAGCCTCATTTTATCACTGTATGTGGGAATGTCCGATAATCAAGAACTTTTGGTCATGAGTTCAGATTTTAATTTTAATCTCAACTTCTCTTTAATTATGTACCACTTGGTTCTTTGTGAGCCATTCAGGGAATTTTAGATTGCAACATAAAATTTTTTAGTAAATGTGCATCATGCGCTTGCATAAACCTCTGGATCAGGTCCTGTCACCTAAAATTCTAATCAATATCCACAAATGTTTCCTCCACACAAGTTTGTTTACACTTGAATACATCTTCTAGACCCACCTTTTTCTTAAGAGGATACTTAATGTTCATTGATTCCACCTACACTGGTACATGACTTATATAGTACATATATATGTGTGTGTGTGTGTATGTATATATATATATATATATATATATATATATATATATATATGGGTCATGGGTCACTTTTATAAGTAAAAAAAAGTGAAAAGGATTTAGTGTTTTTCCTGTGGAGGATAAGATCTCATAATTTTCTTGAACAGAAATGTCCTGGTATTGTCTTGGGGTCAGGAGGGTCACACTCCAGGGCTCCTGGGGTGGAAATGGGCTGCAGCTTAACTGATACATTTGATGACTCAGACGTATCTGGTATCCTGTGGTGAGATGCTGCAACACACAAAAAAAAGGCCATTGATATACAGTAGATAACGAAAGTGTCATACATATTTAACTTTAAGAGGAAAATGCTATTTGGTAAGCAGTTTTCTAATTGCCGTTCACCACCACCAAGAATATTATAATGCAAAATTGCCTATTTTAGTAACCAGTGGTATAAATTGTGTTTTTTACAAAGTGCTGAATTTAATGCCAATTGTTTACATTGGAGTGAGATGATGGATTTCGATTTAAAACCACTGGACCAGCTGTAATAATTTTACATAGTAATGATAACTGGCACTAGTGCAGGGTTGCCAACATTTGGTTTCTTACTCCTGGGAGAGCCGAAAGGCTGGCACCATGGGGGTTGGACAGAGGGCGTGATTTATGTAAATACCCTGGATAGCAAATGCATAGCCCATACCTCCCAGCATTTACCTGGGAGAGAGCGGGACAGACATGCCCCACAGCCTGAACGGCCAAACCCCTCCCCTGCAACTCCCAAATCCCGCCCCTTTTTTGGCCCACGATCCATGGAAATAAAAACACCCACAGGATAACCCCCACTGGCAGGGTGGTGATAACATGTATGAAAAAATAAATTATAAATGAGTTGTAACATTTTCCCAAGCCGCACTGGGGCAATTGCTAGTATCTATATAATTTCTCAATGCCTCTCATAGATAAGAAACTAAAAGGCATCCAAACTCTCTTTGATGTATATTTAACCAAGATAGACCCAAATACCAATAAAATAAACTCATTAGAGTAATGAACCAGTGATCAAGGAGAATACTCCCAAGGGTTGCAAACTAAGGAATAATTTCAAATTCTAATTTCTTGGACAAAGATCGCAATGAGCTGATAATAATAAACCCCTCCATTATGAGAAGGTACAGGGACTGGGCCTCAAATGCCCNGCCAATGGCATATTGGCCTANATTTACTACGCAGGGAGATTGAAAAGTGGGGCATATTGCCTTTAGCAAGCTCTCAGTTTTATTTTACATACTGGAGATTGTNAGCTTGAATCTGGTTGGTTGCTATGAGCAACATCCACACTTCTCAATCTCCCTGCTTAGTAAATTTAGACCCTTATCGGCATCCAGAAAAATACTAGTAATAGTAAGGAGTTTTCTGTGGGAGATTTGTTATGACGGGTATAAATGGAAACTGGTGTCCATGAAACCTGAGAATATTAGAAAGGGTTAAAAGATTTTTTTAAATAGTATAATTCTTGAATATTGAACATCAAATATAAGAAAAAAGAACATCAAACTTGCAATGACATTAGATTGTACAGGCTGAAGGCTTGTTAATTAAGTTAAACTTAATATTCAGAACATATTATTTTAAATACACCGACCACTGACTCTTGGTTTCTTGGACCCAGGGATATTCCAGCTGCGTATTAAGTATTACAACATGGTGCCTGTGCACTTTCCCTCCCTAATTATGATGAAAGCATTGGCCAGAGGAACACACAGATTATTTCTATGTAGAAGCTGGAGCTTGAAGAAGTGAATAAGAAGCAAGATTCCCCCTTGGCAGGAACATCATAGATGTGGAAAGTCATCTCAGTCCACGCACGCCACCTAGAGACACACAGCTGCACTGCAGTACCCAGCATGGCGTGCCTCCCACACCAGAAAAATAAATGAAAAATATCACCTCTTAGCCTTTGCAATTATTATATTATAATTCCCTAAATGCAACTGCATATTACATAATCACACTAAATAATGCTGTTGTTCCGTGCCAGTAATAAAAATGGCGACCTCCACCCGGATATGTTGGCGCGTGAGCCGGCCTCAGCAGTGACGTGTGACTGTACCGGAAGAGGTGGAGTGCAGATCAGTGGGCCACTACTGAAGGTGACATTATGTAAACATTTTATAAGTCTTGTGGGCGCTTTATAATGCTTTGCCGGTGGCTCTGGCGCACTGGATAGTCATTGTGATTAGTGCGGGCCTTGGTAAACGCTCATTTATCCCATACATGTTACATAATGCGTGACTTAGGGACATGCTCTTAGTGTCATCAGGCTGGCTGTGTGTGTGTATATGTATGTATGTATATATATATGTATGTATATATATATGTATGTATATATATATATATATATATATATATATATATATATGTTTGGCCACTATTAGCCTGTTGAAATGACATACATGTGTTGTATATATGGTAATGCATTAATTCCCCTATTGTGGCCATCACTTAATAATTGTATAATATACCTTTTTATAGCTATTTAACATGCTTATACACTGTCTCCCCAGATCAGTGTTATATGTGTGATTGTGTTTTGTGCGGAAGTAAATATGCAATGACCTGGTGCGGGGCAGAATGTGAATGGCCTTGTGGGCTGCGGCGGGCAAACTGCTCTTAGGATTTGTGATAGTAAAATGTCACTTGGTTGTAACTTGTTACAATAGAAGTCACAGTTGGGGCAAGTTCACACTATGGGGTATATTTACTAAGCAGGGAATTTGCTGGAGAATTGAAAAGTGGGGAAGTTGCCCATAGCAACCAATCAGATTTGAGCTTACATTCTCCAGTATGTAAAATGAAACTGAGAGCTCGAATCTGATTGGTTGCTATGGGCAACTTCCCCACTTTTCAATTCCCCAGCAAATTCCCTGCTTAGTAAACATACCCCTATAAAATATCTTCTTATAATGTATTGCTTCCGTTCCTGGAAATGTATTGTATTGTGCAAGGCGTAATTTATACGCTTGTTGGATACCTTTCTTTCTCATTATCATATATCCATTTCAGGCCGTCTCCTGCAAAGATGCTGTCTGTCCGGCACATCTTTCGTTTCTCTTTCCCCACTCCTGTTTCAGCAGTCAACTTTGCGAGGTTTAACTCTACAGCTCCTGAACCAGTAAGTGAAAGCCACATTCCTGCATTGTCACTAAATATGACTGAAATATTTAGTGGATTTCCCTTGTGAACTCCTGTGGATCATGAGTGTTTTCGCCATAAATTTGTTATGATCTGGTTCCCTTGGCTCAACTCCAGCTTCTATGTTGCCTCCTCCCCTTCCTTAGTCTCTTACCTGTTCATCTGCTACCTAGGATTATTCACATGCTTTTTAATGATGCTGGACAAATCAGTGTCATTCTGATATTGCTACCTGGTAATAATGGATGATAATGATGCTGTNATGCCTGTAGATTCATGCACATGCCTGGCTGAGTCTCGGCAGTCCAACCATTCATTACCCCCAGGAATTTCATTTTTACTCCAATTGGGGTAATTTACTCCTCTTCCTCTAACACTGCTTTGTGCTTAATTAGGTCAGAAAGTGCATATATTAGAAAACAAAACAAGAATATCCATAAGAATAAACAATCTATAGCTAAAGATATGTATATTGCAATAACATTAAGTCTTATCATAAATAATTTTCATATTCTATGGGCCAGTTTCAATCCTCAGCATAAGGGAGAAATCTCCAGTTGTTTAACTTTTACAATACAATTAGAAATATATAAATATTATGATTATACTGCTAAAAGTTGCATTTTTACCTGCCTTAATTCTTTATCTTAAAAGACACCAAAGAAGACAAAGTTTGGCCCATTAAGCGATGAGGATCGAATTTTCACTAATCTGTATGGTCGTCATGATTGGAGGCAAGTTAATGATTTCTTACATCTTTTTTCCCCATTTNTTTTTTTTTATTAAAATGCCCTTACATTTTTAACATTTTATTACCATATAAAGATGTCTGTTGTCTGGTTGCTAACAAAGCTCATTGTACAGGTTAAAGGGTGCTCTTAGTCGTGGTGACTGGTACAAGACCAAAGAAATTCTTTTGAAAGGAGTGGACTGGATCCTGGGGGAAATGAAAGCTTCTGGTCTGCGTGGAAGGGGGGGTGCTGGCTTCCCTACAGGCCTCAAATGGAGCTTTATGAACAAACCATCTGATGGACGGCAAGTGTCTCTATGGTTTATTTAACATTTTATTCGAGACAAAAAATAACACATTTATTAAATTTAGTATACAATATGTGCACATTTAAAATTATACAATTACACAAGGATAAGCACTCATGTTAAACCTTAAAAACGATGGACCAGATTCAGACTTTAGGCACTATTGTTGTGTTTGCGACTTACTCAAGTATAGGCAAAACTATATTTAATTGCAGGGGGGTTCAAATAGTATTAGAGTTGAACATTGATGTTTCCCAAGAAGTTTAATAACAGTGTAACAGTAACACTGGTCAGTATCTGTGTGCAAAATGCAAAAATAAAGTATTCTCCCTGCACTATTCATTTTACCTCCCCTGCACTTCAACATGATTTTGCCCACTCTTGAGTAAGTTGTAAGTCAATAGTGCCTGAAATGATCATTTTCAATAATTTCAAACAAGAACACAGACAAAAACATTAAACAGGCATTGTACAGAAATGTATGTCATATGTCATTCTGCATTCCCAGGATATGTTTTAGCATGTGAGTCATATGAAGAAATGACAGATTTGTATACATAGATTTACTGAAGACTTCCTATACAAAAATATCAGATTTTTTTTTTTTTAATCTTTCAGGCCTAAGTATCTTGTGGTCAATGCAGATGAAGGGGAGCCAGGAACCTGTAAGGATCGTGAGATCATGAGACATGATCCACACAAGTTGGTAGAGGGATGTCTGGTGGCTGGTCGCTGCATGGGTGCAAGAGCTGCTTATATTTACATTCGTGGAGAGTTCTATAATGAGGCATCCAATTTGCAGGTATACGCCTATTAAGTGTATGAGGCTTATAAACCTAACAAACCTAGCCTAGACTCATGATGATGTCCTTGGAATAGGTGGCAATCAAAGAGGCATATGCGGCAGGACTTATTGGGCGCAATGCTTGTGGATCAGGATATGATTTTGACGTGTTTGTGGTAAGAGGAGCTGGGGCGTATATCTGTGGTGAGGAGACGGCTTTAATTGAAAGCATTGAAGGAAAGCAAGGAAAGCCCCGCCTCAAGCCTCCATTCCCTGCTGATGTTGGTAAGAATTGTTTGTTTACTTTTTATTGAAGAAATCTCTAGCAGGATTTGCTACAGATGCATTTTACTAAAAGACCAAACTAGATTGAAAGACTATATATTGAAAGACTATATATACCATGCACAATAAATCTAATTTCCATTTTGCCTGTAAACTACTTCCCCTGAGGTTCCAAAGTAAATTGCATACAGTGTTATTCTTTATATATTTAAAGGGTTANTAAGCAGAACACAAACGAATAAACTATAAGCTCACAATCTAAACAAAATATTATTTTCTCAAATAACTGTGTACAGCTAGGTAGGCAAGCGTCAGCATCATTCAGCTTCTACTGAACTCCAGAAATGTAGCAGATCTGATTTTCCTTTTTCCTTTTTGATCCATTTTGCAGGAGTGTTTGGCTGTCCAACAACTGTTGCTAATGTAGAGACGGTTTCTGTAGCCCCCACCATCTGCCGTCGTGGGGGATCCTGGTTTGTTGGCTTCGGCCGTGAAAGGAATTCCGGAACCAAGCTGTTCAACATTTCTGGACATGTCAACAATCCATGTACTGTGGAGGAAGAAATGTCCATCCCACTGAAGGAACTCATAGAAAGACATGCAGGTACTGTATGCGATTTCCCCTCTTTCTAAAACTCTGTGTTGGGCGCCAATAAACTCTGACTGCATTTTATTCCTATAGGAGGTGTAATCGGAGGCTGGGACAACCTTCTTGCTGTAATTCCTGGTGGCTCCTCCACCCCTCTTATCCCACGGTCTGTCTGCGACAATGTCCTTATGGACTTTGATGCTCTTATTCAGGCACAAACTGGTCTTGGCACTGCTGCAGTCATTGTAATGAATAAATCTGTAAGTTGATGTTTCATGTTTATCTTATGTCTGGGTAGCTATCCCTGTGAAAAAGCACATACATCCTATAGATTATGTGCTGACTACTGAAAGTAGTGTTATTTTATATTTGTTACTGAATAAGATGAAAAGCATTGTTAGTGGGACCATTTGTCAGGTGCAGCTGTTCTATCCTGGAGTGTGGGTGCTTACCAAGCACACAGGCCATGGTTTCAAAACATGTGAATCAGCAGTCTGAACATATCGCAATCATCCGCTCTATAGTATTGCTATTGTAAAAATGAACTGCTTTAAATTAATCCACACTTCTCCTGTTCTTTATTCCGCAGACAGATATTGTTCGGGCTATTGCGCGACTTATAGAGTTCTATAAACATGAAAGCTGTGGCCAGTGCACACCCTGCAGAGAAGGTAAGATACGTTGGTTTAATGTAACAACTGAAATTGGCCCACTTGAGAATTGTTCAGAATTTGGTGGTAAATTTCACCAGAAGCCAACATTGAGATATGTATTATGTATGTAGTTTTACTGTCCAATATCCAAAATGTACATAATTACACCATGGTTAGTGCAAGTATATGTGCTTTTAAANGTGTCTCACACATTGGCCTTAATCCAACTGGGATTTAAAAGGGGATGTTGCCCATAGCAACCTATAAGATTCAAGCTTGCTTTTCAGTATGTAAAATGAGAAGTTGAATCTGATTATTTGCTATGGGCAACATCCCCAATTTTCCAATCCTGCACTCTAGTAAATTTAGGCCCTTGTCTGAAAGCCTATACTAGCTTTGAATGCAACTTTGTTTTTTTTTTTGTACAACACACACTTAAAGTTTTCTAAGAATTTGCATTTCTAATCATGCCTAATGTGTATATCTAATTGTTTTTCTTGTTTGTGAACTTTTANCAGGAGTTGACTGGATGAATAAAGTCATGTGGCGCATGTGCAAAGGGAATGCCCGTGAGGCAGAGATTGACATGTTGTGGGAGATCAGTAAGCAGATTGAGGGCCACACTATCTGTGCATTGGGAGATGGGGCAGCATGGCCTGTACAGGTAATCTTACTTTCTTTGTAAAGACAAGTGCACCTAAGTTTTTATCGTAATAATAAGTGCTTTGTCATAATTATTATGACAGAAGTAACTACAATCTAACAAGGCTGTTTTTGGTGTTAAATGTTTACCTTATTATCATAAACTTTTTGCTTTCTCATATGGCAGATTTGTGTGATAAATGTGACAGTAACACTGGTCAGTATCTGTGTGAAAAATGCAAAAATAAAGTATTCTGCCTGCATGCAAACACTGACTTTCATTTTACTCCCCCCACCCCTGTAATTCAACATGGTTTTACCCACTCTTGACTAAAGCCGGTCGATTTGAACAATTTATTGCATAGTATATGGCATAGTTTATATATATATATTTCACCAGTAGAAATGAGGCTGTTACTGATTACACTATAATTGCTAATTCTTTTCCAGGGTTTGATCAGACACTTCCGTCCAGAGCTGGAACACAGAATGAAACAGTTTCATGTGGGACAAAAACAGCAGGCCAGCAACTGAGTGTGCAGGAGACTCTATATTCAACAAAAAAATTATTTAAAAGAGCGGATTAGTGGATGTGATGTTTGTGTTAATAAACCTCCAACTTTCAAAGCTGACTTGGCTCGATCAGNAGTTTCTGTGATCATTAAAACAATGTTTTTGTTGCTCCATGATTTTACACTCCATGAAAGGAAAGTCTTAATGTGATTAGCTAAGTAGTGAGTAACACAATACACACAATCATGTTTTGGAACCATGAAGTACACTTCTGTATGAGTTGGGAAACAGCAGGGAAAGGGCAGAGTCCGTCATCATGGCTGTGAGACCCCACACCTTGTGTTCTGGTAGCCGAAAGACTGGGAGAGTGTAAGCGTAGCGACCATGCTGTCTGAAGCATGTGTATCCGCGAGCAGAACTTGTACATGCAACAGAAATTGGGAGTGTAAGGAGAGACTCCACCTAGGCAAANAAAACAAACAAATATNAAAATATAGTAAATTTACAGAAACTCTTAAGTTTCTGTAAATTTGGCTTTGTGAAAANAGTAATATAAAAAAAAACATCATTGTAATGTATAAGCTGCAGCACAAATAAGTTTTTGTTGAGTATCAC
>JABWIB010002017.1:45818-56377 GCA_016617825.1 Platyplectrum ornatum | reverse complement strand
AATTATAATGTTCAAACCGCCCTACAGCATAATAAAATAAACCATGCTTTTTAATTTTTTCCTGAATCCTATTCAAAATCTTTCAATGTTTCTGTGTTCTGTAATGAGTTTTTACACACTGGTCAATTTAAAATCAGCATTAGGGGTTTGTTAATTTAATTGAAAAGTAAAAGCTCTGAAAACATTTAAGATTACCATGTAAGATTACATCAGTTATTAGACTAGACAGCAATTACCAGGGTGTTATATTAATAAAGGACACTTATTCCCATTACAAGGGAGACAGCTTATTTGTTGACTGAATCATTGTTGTGCACATACAGCCTAGTCATTTGCTAGGGAAGATGTTAGTTTTGGTATTGATTCATGATTCAGTCTTGCAAACTGCATTGTGTGTCCAGCACTTCAGTTTATTATGGATGTGCATTTTATTCTTTACACGTCTTAACATTGCATNACATATAAAACTACAAATCCAGCTTGTTAATGCAACGCTGACTGACTATATAATAGCCAGTTTATTATTGTTACTAGTTTATAAGGAGCTGCACAGTTTCTGCAGTACTGTACAGTTTACGTTCGTAACAAGTAAGGTAACATGAGTAAAAACGGGTTATACAGTAAGTAAATGGAGAGCTAGCAGACATTAATAAGGACGTTTGTTTTTAAGGACATGTTTAACTCAGTGGAGGCTGTGTAAGGTAGTCTGATAGAATCAGGAAAGACTTCCAGAGGTAGAAGATAGCATAGTAGATGTGTTGGGGCAGTAATAAGATGAGGTGATGAGGCAAGGTTTAAATCTTTGAGGATGTTCATTAANGAACTGATTTATTAGGGTAAAGGGGAGACACTGAAGCAATGAGTTAAGGACAGAGGGTGAAGGATGGCCCATATAATGCAAGGTATGTATGGGTTTTTCTTTTGTTAATATAATGGGCAATATTATTAACTTATTGAAGGAGGTAATCAAATTTACTGAAAATGCTGGGTTTTTATTTTTTTTATACTAAGTTATCTACTTTTACTGAGATCACAAGTGTTACAAAATAAAAAGTATACAATAAACTGGTTCTATGTGTATGCATGTGTGTTCACAACAGGTCTGTAACTGCTGTTACTTGTCAAACACTGGTCAAAAATTCATTTTTATTTTTTGTCACAAAAGTTTTCTCTTTGAAAGCAAATATTTTCGAATGGCTCTGTCACCCAAGGCTTTTGAATGAGACCCAATGAAATAATCAAANATTTGGTTTATTAACATGACAGGCAGGTAAATAGGCATGGCAAAGTAACAGCATTAACATGTANATAGGTTTGCTGTGATTTGCCCCTGGAACCCTTTTAAGTTTCCACCAGTAGTCTGCCTGCTTTCCCTTATAACGCTTTTATATTATGGAGATGTCCAGGTGGAAACGTTCCTCATTCTCATCACTGACTGCCACAAATTGGGTCTCAGAAGAAGTTCAGGTTTGAGTCGAGGGAACTGGACCCTTAGAGACATGTTACACCCTATGGTCTTGTAAGATCTTAGGAAATTGTCACCACGTCATGCTCTTAAAAGCCTCCCATGCACATTTTTGGCTGGATTTAACAGGCCATTGAAGCTCTTATCAAGCATCAGTTATTTTATTGAGGACCTATGACAATCACACAGAAATGCCATCCCAACATCCTATTTTATCATGTCTCCATTGCGGCAGCGTGAGCCATTGGTACAGA
The DNA here is from genome assembly GCA_016617825.1 of Platyplectrum ornatum. Taxonomy (NCBI): domain Eukaryota; kingdom Metazoa; phylum Chordata; class Amphibia; order Anura; family Limnodynastidae; genus Platyplectrum; species Platyplectrum ornatum. Next base: position 54,658 of record JABWIB010002017.1, on the reverse strand, counting down.
TTATAGCTTTAGAGCAATCTATGAATAGTNCCTTTTGTTTTGTATTTGTTGGCAAAGCTTAGACAATCTTCAAAGAAATTTTTAAAGTCCCTGTTTCCTTGTTTCTGAAGGACATGCCACTCTTCATACCTAGAGCCCAAAAGCTCTGAATACCTTTTAAAGGTTACAAAGGTGCAATCGTGGAAAAGGCAATTTAGATTGCTTTGGTTAACAAAATTATGTTCAGATGACAAACAAGGATAGCCATTGAGTCATTACTTTCTTCTTCCTGTCCTTTCTCTGCAGGTTGTGTTGTGCATTCATATTTTTCACATTTGAAATTGTTTTGACATTGCTTCATCTTATGGCACAGGGCTCATGGTAGACGAAAAGTCTGGGTATACCATGGAGCAGTGCCTGTCCCTCTAAAGTAGTAAAACAGCTTATCCGGGTCTGATATGGCAGCATTGATTAAGCTGATAAGGTTTTCTATGAAATGATCATTAACTCGCATACTGTAATGTTAATGGGTGGTAGTAGTAAGGATAAGAAACATAATAATTAGCTGCAAATACTTATATTGTGGCATGATACTGCTTTGCACTGTCAGAAAGCTGTAGCGAAACTTTACAATAATCTAAATCACACATAGAAGAAAGATACCCTGACTTTATTTGTAAGTTTAAAAGAAGTATTTGTTATGGACACTAATGCAACCAGGGTATTGACTTTTCACATCTGTGTATTTTCAGAGCACCTAAAAAGTCCCAGTTCTTAGTGTAATGAATAAATAAATATATGTTAAATATAAGTAATTTCCAATAGACTGATATTTATTTATTTGTAATTCTGACACTTTTGTACCAGAAGTACAGGAAAATGAGGAAATATACAAAAGTGTGTCACCATTAGTTAAGATCTTATCTGACCACTGACTTATTTGAGGCATCAAATTTTGTGCAATTTGTTCACGAGGATAAGAAAAGCTTCCTCTTATTTAGTGGCCACATACAATACCGTTGTAGGTCATCAGGGCGTCACAAGGTTTTACACACAGCATCAGATGACTGTTTCAAAGCCAGTGGTGCAGCTCTCTTTCATCAGAGTAGGGATGAACCCAAGATCATATCAGTGTCATTAAAGAGCAGGCAGCAGCTTGCCACTAGTATTACTATTATTTTGAGTAATATGCAGGAATTATTATTTATGAGAAATAGCACAGAAATTTGCATGGACGTTACACCAACCTTAGTGACTGAGTAAAATTGCTCAATTAGAGCCGTAAATGCAATAGCAACAGCAAATCATGTGGGATGTAAGGCCAGCAGAATGAAGNGGATGGGAGAGTGTGTGGATGGAGATAAGTGAGGAGAGGTAGAAGCAAGAATTGGAGAGAGCCTTTGAACAGAATCCTGAAACAAATTGGAAGCCAATGTAGAGATTGGCAGTGTGTGGAGGTGGGGCGGTGGGAGAGGAAAATGAGACTAGTTTCTAGTATTGTAAGGGAGAGAGGCTGCCATATGTTGCAGTAGTCTAGATCGGCATTCTAGAGACTGAATGAGTGGATTCAGTGGATAGAAAGTGACTGATTCGAGTGATGTTCCATCAAGTGAAAACTGCAGGATTATGGGTGAAGGGTGAAGGATGACACCCAAATAGTGGGTCTTGGGTGGTGGAGTGGATGGCAGAATCGCTGATAGTGATATGGTGAGGTGAGTGAGATGCAAGTGAGATTGTGGATGACCGAGGGAGGAAAGTNTATGATTTCTGTCTTGTCCTCATTAGGTTTGAGGATATGCTGTGACATCCAAGAAGAAATGGCAGTGAGGCAATCTAAAACAGGTTAGACGTCAGGGGAGGAGAGGTATATTTGTGTGTCGGCATAGAGGTAATGATGAAAGCTGTGAGAGTTTATGAATTTGCGAAGTGAGGTNGTGTAGAGGGAGAAGAGNAGGGGACCAAGGCNGAAGCACTGGGGGANATCTACAGGAAGAGGAGTGGTAGGGGAGACTGGAGGTTGAGATAAAAAAGGAGCAGTCAGAGAGATAGGAAGCGAGCCACAAGTGGACAGAACCAGTGAGTCCTAAAGAGTGAAGCGTAGGATAGGTTGATTGACTGTGTCAAAAGCAGCAGAACGGTTTAGGAGAATAAGAAGGGTGTCATTGAGACCTGGGCCTAAATTCACTAAGCAGGGATTTTGCTGGGGAATTGAAAAGTGGGGATGTTGCCCATAGCAACCAATTAGATCCGAGCTCACAATCTCCAGTATGTAAAATTATACTGAGAGCTCGAATCTGATCTGCTTCAACTTAAAATGATGACAGGTTTGAAGTAAGTCCATGCCCTTACTATATCTTCTGTTACAATAACCCTCCACTTACTTACTAACCCACCCTGCTGTTGGAACATGCATGCATCAAATTTCTAAACACTGGATTGCATTCTGATTGCAGCCCTTAGATACATGAGCATGCAAAACTCATAATAGTGGAGATTTCACAGTAAATAGTGAGTTTTCCAAAATAATGTTAACATAGAATTGTCATATCAATACGAGTTTTCATATATTTGTTTATTTTGTATATGATCTACATATGTGTATGCATAATAGAGTTAAAACACATTGTTCAGTCAATTACATTTTGAGAATGTTTGAATTCCTGTTAAAGCTGTTAATGGCATATTGGCAAATGTGTCAAAAGGCTGCACTAATGCTTTAAAACACACCGCACAACCATTGACAATGGTTATCCTCTGCATTGATACGCCACCTAACTGTTACTTTTGGAACTGCAACTTTTCAGAGTTACTGACTGCATGCCATGAAAGCATTCTTATATAAGGTATTATATGTTATGCAGTATAGGTATTTTACCTTTTTGCGTGGTTTTCTTTACCAAAGCCTCTCAAAAGTACTTTATATCAGTAATCCCAGGTTTTGGTTCCTTTGGCACTGTATGCCGGTTCCAAGTCCTGATACAAAATGAAGTCACCATCTCCATATAGCTTGTCTGCTGGAAAGAAGTCACTGTCTCCATGAAGCTTTTCTGCTGAAGAAAGTGCTCCAAACTATCCTAGTAGACGACTTCGGTCTTCATGACATGGCTCCCTAAATTAACACAGACTGCAAACTTCACACTGGACATCAAGAATCTTGGATTTTATGCCCGTCCTTCCTTCCTCAAGACTCTGGGACATTGGTTTCCAAATGAGCAAAATTTGCTCTCATAAGAATCATTTGGACCACTGTGCAACAGACCAGTTCTTTCTTTCTTTAGCCCAGGTAAGATGCTTCTGACATAGTTTTTTTCAGGAGCAGCTTGACAAGATGAGTACGACATTTGAAGCCCATGTCCAGGATCCATATGTGTGTAGGGGCTCTTGAAGCAGTAACTCCAGTTTAGTCCTGTGCTTGTGCACCTTTTTCTTGCTATTCTGCACAAGTGTCAGGTCAGCAGTCTCCCCATGATTCAGACTAAGATACCATTTAAAGACTCGGGGACACTTTGCAGGTGTTTTAATGATTGTGACACTTTGAGTTTACAATATTGAACCGTTGTCCCATAACTCTGATTTTGTGAGATTTTTTTGTTTATATAAAACAAAGAAAAGTCCTGTATGTGCATACCAATATAGAAATATTGCAAACCGGAGACTCTTTAAAAACAGCAAATGCTTAATCTTCTATAGTATTGTATTCCATTGATAGATAATTATTTTTTGCTAACATTAAATTAATTCCGCCATTAAAAGCTAGGTCACAGTGTCATATGTTTGTTTCTCCTATGAATTGGATTGACATAGGACATAGTACATATTATTCTCTTTAAAAAAAATTTTGTTTGGATTTTAAATTCATCTTCTATATTCAGGTGTCTTTCTTTCCTCTTTCTGCCTACATCCCATTATGCACTACACTGCCCATGTCACAGTCATCACTAACNAATGTATGGAATTAGATTTTGTTTATTTTTCTGATACATGAATCAAGCAGAACTTGTTGAGGTAGCAAATATGTTTACTAAACTATATAATGTTTTTAATAGGTANTATGTTACAAAATGATTTGTTAATTGGTGCATGAAACTGCAACTGATATTGCCACTCAGAACTCTTATCTTCAAGGCATAACTATTGGATATTTCTATAGTACAGTACCCATGTGATACTAATGTAAACATTTATGCAAAATACTTCATTCATGCAGGTAATTAAAAATATGAGACTNGGAAATAAAAGTTTTATATTTATCATGCTAAATCAATCATTCATATTGAAATAGAAAGCCTTCTATTTAAGCCATTCTCCAATTTTGCCCACAAGTTACATAGATTTTTCTCTTATACTTAATTTTACCTGTAATTCTATGATTGTCAACTTTTACAAGTTATTTCGATCTTCATAAAACGATGTGAGACTTCCTTAACACATAAATCTTTCACATCTTTGTTTTTAAACATTCTGCGGAAACATTAAATAATAATTTGCTTCGTGCTTTACCTGACTTTTCAAATGCAAGTTCAAATTTCAAATAATACTGCTGTTATTTGAAAGCATCCATTTTTGATACTTGTAGCCAGAAAACAGGAACATGCATCAATGGGGTATATTTACTAAGCAGTGAGATTGGAAAGTGGGGATGTTGCCAATCTGATTTAAGCTCTCAGTTTCATTTTACACACTGGAGAATGTGGACTCACATCTGATTGGTTGCTATTAGCAACATCCCCACTTTTCAATCTCACTGCAATCTCACCGCTTAGTAAATATACCTCAAAAGCACACTTTCCTTTTGACATATAAGCATAAAACGTGAATGGAAGCAAATGGAAAATATAAATGTTATATAATGTTATTTNGTTTCTGTACAAAGAGACTTGAATAAAATGGAGGATTGGGTGCCAAATGGATGAGGTTAAACATAGATCAATGAAAAATTGTACACAAAAATTGTAACAATAGCAAGCATGCAATCTATACATTAAATGGGATAAACTTAATAGAGTCTTCAACTGAGAAGGATTTGGGAGTGGTTGTAGACAATAGACTTAGCAAAGGTTTAGTCTTTTTTTCAACCTCAAGAATATTACTATGTACATGTTAGGCTGGGTATACACTATTTCATTATTGGCCTGATCACCCTAAACTGACAGATTATTTGCTGTGTAGAATAACAGAACTGAGTCATCTGAGTTACTTAAAAGATATGTTAAACACAGGGGACCAACATTTTAGCTCAATAGTGGGCATGAAACTGGTGTTCCACACAGAAAAATTATAAAAGGTGTACACCATTAATAAAAATTATTATATACATTAAATAATAAGGACCCTGCTTTAGTCCTAATTCATTACTTGGGCAAATCCAAAGGTATGCAGAACACGCGTAGGGCTAGATTTACTAAGTTGTGGAGAAGTGAGAAGTTGCTGCTTAGTGAATCTAGCCCTTAGTGTACTGTTTATGTGCTATTTTAAAAGACAGCACACAAAAAAGTTAATAATTCTGTGTGCAAAACAGTAGCATTATACATGCGGACATCAGTAAGCAGTGCATCACTGTTACCTTTTTTGCAGCTATTGGCAGATAATTTGCCTAATTTGGATTGTTTCAACCTATAATTGGTAAAATTGCAAGCAATGACATTCTCTTGAAACGTCTCAGGAACATATTGTTAGATGGGTTGTATTCTTTTTTTAGCACCTTACACTTGGAATATGCAGATTTCATACATTGTCCATCAGTCTACTTTAATAATAATAATAATAACAATAATATTAGTAATAATAAAAATGCTGCTACTCTCTACTCATTGTATGGTCACCCTGTGTACCACCAACACTGATCCATATACCACCAGTGGTATAGTACCACTTGCTGAGAACCCCTGCTCTAACATATAACACGTTCTATACACCTCTATAAATGCATAAACATATGCTTATATTTTTTTTTCTTATGTATCATTCTGAAGGGCAGTAAACTTTGCGTATCAAAAGAACTAATAAAATGTCCAAAACATCTTCTACCAAACTGTGTTACTTGTGAAATCCTTACATGCTTTGCCGGAATGTCTTCCATCTTTCATAATAACCTGAATATTCCAGCTTATAGTATCCCTTAGGAAACAGTCAACCTGTCATGCTAGGTATGGATAATTCATTNAAGTCTTACTCATTAGAAGTTAGGCTCTTCATAGCCATGGGCATGGAGATGGGCAGAAGAGAGCAAGGTTAGGGAGAAGGATTTTTACCTTCTCAGTCAGCAGATTAAGTGGTCAGCTAGAGACATATTTTAATGTTCATTTTAAAAGTCAGTTTATCCTGATCAATGGCTTTATAGATTGTTTTGCTGCCTGCTGTAAAGCAAGTGGAATCTGCAAATATTAGTCAGTCATAGGAAATATCAATTGTTAAATGTACAATGATCATTATATGAAGCATGCAGCATATATGAACCTTATATTCCACCTTGAAAAGCAGATCTGCAGTCGCATATCCCTGTGAGTAAATTAAAGTAGGNTTCTGGACACTTCAGCACAATAGAGGGGAGTGACTGGGNGGTAACTCTCCTCTTTTGTTTAGAATCACACACCTCTTTGCATATAGAAAACGCACAGAGCTCTAAAGTAATTAATGACNTCAAATGGCCAGATGCAGCTTTGCATGTGATAGAGGGGAGGCCATGTCTTCTGAAAGCAGACCCCTACCTTACAATGGGGATGCTGAGGAAGTCTTCATATGATGGCAAGCCTTGAGAGTGCTCATACATTGTAAGTGTGGGATTACATTGAAAGTCCTAAATGTTCTTGGCACTAGGGACCAAGTATACATTAAGCCAAAATAAAACAATCCTTTTTTTTTCCTCGGGTTATGTGTTTCAGATTGTGTCTCTCTTTACAGCAACCAAAAGAAATGCCCTTAAGTTCAGTGTTTGCTGCTTGGCAAGCTTTCTTACACAGAAATAGATGATCAAGTGATATGTATCCAGCAGGGTCTGTCAAAAAACTGGAATGTGTTATGACAATGACAGACAAGAAATGGTGGTCTAAACAGATAGGGCAGAACACATTTTATTTGTGCTTGATTCAACAGCAACTAATATAAAACAGAACGTCAAGAAAATATTATTATACTGACAAGCTCTGATTGAAATACGTCAGCAATCCAAGAAGCTCATTAAGCTACTGAGGATTGTACAACAGGCATCTTGTAATGTTTAACTGTGTAAATGGGCCTGGAAGTACTACAATTTCAGACTCCTAAGACTCATTTAATTGAATTTATGTAATCTATGTCTAAGACTTGTGCATGCTGTTTTCTAATGAACAGTAAATATCGATAATCTGTGTCTCTTGTCGTGTGTGTGTGTGTTTATGCATATGTCGCTCTCTGTGTCTCAATCTGTGAAGTTGTAGCAAACTTCTCTTTAAAAATCTAAATTCAGTAAATGTATATGTTTAGGTATAACCCATTTTTGAGTTAATTAAATCAAATTACAAGATGTAACATTTCTCTTAGACCCTTAAAAGTATTTAACAAAAAAAAATACTCCTACAAAATCCGCTTCAGTAAAAATCACTGTGACCATCAGGGGATTGGCCAAATATTTACTGTGGTTGATAATCAAGCATTGAACATAGAAGTTGTTAATGTTGAAATATAATTTGTAATGTGTCATAACGGAAAAAATATTGCTACTTCCCCTCCCATGTGTTGTGAAAATTTGTAAATTATGGTTTAACACACTTTACTGTGCTAACTTAATTTGAGCAATAGATACTTCTCAAATCTGTGTTTGACACAATGAAACATTAAGTACTAGAAAGTGCGATCAGTGGATTTTCTTCAAATACAACCTTAACCCTGACAAACACTATGGGCTGGATCTAGACATCTGCGAATTGAGCATTTATGTTTGCAGAATTTAAGAAACGACCACTTTTGTAATGTCGTACAATCACATACACATTTCAATGACAGAACTGGATCCACCAGATCTGGCCTTTTCTTGTAGCCAGGAGTCCACACGTTGGGAGAAGGAAAGTATAGCATTCATGTAGCAAGTGCTGGGTTTAGTGTTGAATGTGGATCCTATCTTTCTCAATGTTGCCGTTTAAGCAAGAATGCTACAGAAAATGTAAGTCTCTGCTTAGCTTTTGCGCGAGGTGTGCATTTAGTATCTTACATCGGTACGAACAGCTTTGGTCTGGTCCAATGTAATGATTGAACTGATTATTGTGTGGTGTGTCACATAGACAGATTTCTTAGAATGCTGATATAAGGTACCAAAACACTCCAGGTTGTCAATTATATCATTTGTACGGCATAGACAATGACTCTACCACTGTGGTTCTCCTATTATGCACAGGGACAAGGAGATATAGGCCAGAATTCAGTACGTAGGGAGTTTGCAGGGGAATTGAAAAGTGGGATGTTGCCNATAGCAACCAATCAGATTCAAGCTCACATTCTCCATTATGTAAAATAAAACTGANAGCTCAAATCTGATCATNCCCACTTTTCAATTCCCTTGCAAACTCCCCACTTAGTGAATTTAGGCCATAGCCCTTCTTACCAGCTCATGTGTGTGATCACNATGCATTGACATTAAATTGATGCATGGTGCCTGGTTGTTTAATGTTGCTTCAAGAAAGTCTTTATTANAATTTTGAGTAGAATAAATAGAAATAGAATCTAACTCTAAAATGCATAAATTCAGAATTAGAAACACTGTATTAAATGTCATAAACACTGACTTAAAGCATTTTATTTTTCTGTTTGGAATAATAAATTGTATCTTAAAATTATTTGGTATTTGTGGTATCACTTATTTCTTTTAATCTAGATTGTGGTGTTTTTCT
>JABWIB010002017.1:6473-34172 GCA_016617825.1 Platyplectrum ornatum | reverse complement strand
ATATATATATAAAATGGAATTATTTGTAGTCAGTAAACTAAAGAAAAAAAACAACACTTCTTTAATGACCCCTCCCCACGCATCACTGACCACGCCCACTTTAATGGGCCTTTGATAATTTCTAGCCCCAGGCCAACATGGCCCTTAATCTGGCCCTGCCTGGCCATGTATTCTAATATGTGGCTGGAATGGACCATATTCAATCATATTGTGCAATGTTTTTCTGCAACTGACCACATTGTGTAACATCTTATGTAACAGTTTTTTTTTTTTTTACCACGGGTTAACTTAGGGGCCGGATTCAGTCCCCTTCACGCAATGTTTTACTGCCTTACGCTATTTGCGTAAGGCAGGAAAACTTGCGTTTTTTCGTTCGCGGCTCATAGAGGTGCGTACAAAAAGACGCGATGTTTCAGTCCCGTATTAGATGGGAAAAAGCACTTTGCGTTTTTTCCCGTCTTCGTGAGGAATTGAATCGGCCCCTTAGAGTTGATTTTAGAGGTTTATACACAATTATCAGTATATATATTGAATCCACTTTTCACACTACTATAATGATTTTATGTTAGTTTGATTCATCTTATGACCTACAACCATTGCTTGAATCGTTTTGTGTGAATGTATTTCCTTTTACCTTGATTGGATTGTTAAAAGCCGTACAGCATTTTCTTGGTCACTTTCTCTTTGTTTCCAGGAATGTTTGAAGGTGGTCATGAATATTTTAAACATATAGAAATATAGAAACAGTTATTGTTACCAAATACATATATTCTATGTAATCTAGTTAATACCGGTATATCTAATTGTATGCTTAATAAACAATCAAAGGAGTGGTCAGTAGAACAATATTAGAATGTGACTGTCAGATCCATGATGATATTAAATAAAAAAAAACAAAAACCTCAAAGGATGTAGATTATATGCAGAAATATGAGTGAATGCTAGTTTCCCTACATGGTTATAACAAAGCTTTGGCTTATTTAAAATACATGTTCTTATATCATTTGTCATTGCTGGTGATTTCAAACAATGCTGGCTGTTTGTAAAATGAAAACCAAATGAGCTGTTACTGCCAGCTATTGCAGTGAAAGACCCTCTGTATTAGTGACAAGTGCAGTTGCTCCCCTGATGCTATGCAGCCACTAACATTTTATACGGATCCCAAGAAAAATTCTCTTGCGTGAAGACATAGCAAGGGGGGGGGGGGAGTTGATGACTAATTAATTCTAGGACTCATGCTTTCAGTCAAATCTCTTCTGATAGCTTCAGTTTATTAAACATATTTCCCAGCATACCCAATAATGATCATGTCTGTTTTAGTTGACTCAATTTATNTTCATTCAAGGCCACTTGCACTAATTACACCTTTTGACAGATCTTACTAGTAATGCTTTGTAGTCCTGTTTTAGTGTTAATTAAAAAAGACCCCAATAAATAAAATGGTTTTCTAGAGCACAGGAATAATATCATTCAGTGTTTTCTTGCATGAGTTTATGAAAGAGATAAAGACGCACTCTGACAACATTTCTCGTATTTTGATGCTTTGAAACTAAACAGGATTCAAGGACTCAAGCTTTTCCAACCCTGATCCCGTTAAATCAGCTATCACAGCAGACTGATTAAAGCAGAATGCATTTTCCAAGCTTTCAGCTTTTATTTGGGTTAATGCAGTCACTGATATCTAATGCAGTGAAGAATAGCAGTGAAGGTTAAATATGAGGACATCTTTTTTACAAACACTCCAGTTGAGCATTAATGAGATTAAGGGAAAAGTTGTATCATTGTAGTTAAATTGCAGAGGACTAGGTGACTGTATTTGACACTACGCCTTAAGAAACCATACATCATAGTATATTAAAGTTGTTTAATTGCAGCAAATGTTGATTAGAATGATTGAATTTTGCATGTCCTTTGAGTGAACATTTGGTTGGAGGATCATTTTACTTGTCACATAACAGTATTGCTAGTTCATTCTAAGGCACATTTTATTTATCAGCGTATAATTGGCTACAAAAGTTATCCAAATGAAGAAGCCTTGTTTTTTTTAAATAACGTTTTATTGGAATTTAGCAAAATACAAAAAAGGAAGGGTAAATCATGAGTTAAACACAGCAACAATGCCGTTCAATAACACAGCAACAATGACGCAAGAAAAAGAATGGCAATGGTAAACGAGACATGGTGACAATGAAGTATTCATTAGTCAGAACCTGGAATGGAACATGAGCAAGGAATTATTAAGGAAGGGGTAGGGAAGGTATGGGCAGGAACGGGTAGGAAGGCGAGAGTCATAGGGAGGACGGGGGGGGACAAAGAACAATAGAACAAACAATTAAAATCAAAGTCCTAAACATGTGGAGTACTGAGTGGAGCATACCAGGGAATTAATAAGGTCAAGATGACCAGTTGCGAATAAGAAACCAGCTAGTGGAATCTCAGATCTTCAGGATATGAATTCTCCTGTCCAGTGGTAATGACTCAATGAATAGCTCCCAAAGTTTTTCTGCATCCGGGAGTGTGGCACGACGATCAAAGTACAGAAGTTCCAGGAGCATGACCTTGACAGTGCTCAGGAGGGGAGGGGATGATTTAATCCAAAATTTGAGGATAGCTTTTTTGGCAACAGTGAAAATGACAGTAAGAAAGGGGATGGACTGGCGGACCCCGAGGAGGGGCAGCCAGTCATCAAAATGTGCCCATAGTAAAGCGGCAAAGCTCTTAGGGAGTCTAACGTGTAATAGGGAATGCAAATAATCAAGGAGTTTGTCCCAGAAGCGTCGTATTTTGCCACACTCCGCCTTGTGCAAAACTGTTTAAATATATCTACTACTTATATTACATAGGCAATAAATACTGTACTTTTCTCCACCCACACTTCTGCAGCTTTGTTGAGTTCCTCTGTCCACTAAGGACACCTAACAGAAAAAATCTAAACATTGTATAAAGGCTTATATATTCTAGGACCACATTGTGTATACCTTCCCTTATATGCTCATTAAGTTCATTGACTTCATGTTTGGATATCCTGAAATCTTGATTGAATTTGTGTGTTCGTAATTAAAGCTCTTACGCTTACAAGTCTGCTGAAACTGGTTATGATGCTCGTGTGCCAGCATATTTGGAGTGATCTTACATTCTGAAAAGATCATATGAGCCTTTTACCAATTCTACGACTATCAATAATGATCATCTGGCAATTCCTATGAATTCTTAATATTCAAAAATTGCAGTAACATGTCTATCAAGAACTATTCTTGAATAGCAGGATATCAGCTTGATTCTTCTAAAGGGCCGTAGACATCAGTTTCTAAGACTGAGGGGCTGATCCAATTCGATTCGTACACTTTTTCGTGTCTATAACGGTAGGGAAGTCTCGCATATTTTTATATGTGGCTCAATGAGCTGCGAGCTTTATATTTTTTGTGGGTTGCTTTTATAATGTAGATGGGCTATTCTGGCTATACAGAGGCCATTATATTGGGATTGAAATGGAGAATTCATCAGTGTTGTCTTTGTTATTTTATGTTATTATTAATTTTACTTAAGGGGTGGATTAATAATTTTAGTAATGTGCACAATGGCTTTATTTTGATGTATATTTCCAAAACAGTTATCAAAACCAAATACTCTCCAAGGCCTAAATTTACTAAGGAGGGAGATTGAAAACTGGGGATGTTGCCCATAGCAACCAAGCAGATTCAAGTTCACATTCTCCAGTATATATAATTAAGCTGGGAGCTTAATCTCCCTGCTTAGTAAATTTAGGCCCAAATGGCTAATTTCCTGCCTTATTATGGATCCTACATTCTAAATGCATTGCCATCTCATTATTGCTTTCCATTAACAATATAAACAAGTAGACATTACGTTGTAAGATGACCATTTCAAAAACAGATTAAGACTAATTGTCCTTCTACCCGGTGATGTACACGAAAAACTTTCACAACTAACTTGTTTTCATCCAGTTTGAATAATTAAGGATATGTCCACATTAAACTGTCAATGACAACATTCAATTTAGATAGGACTGATGCACAAAAAATGCCATAAAATGCTCCATTTTCCATTTCACTTTTGGGACATCAAGATTATATTGTGGATTAAATCATATGTTTTTTCAGAATCAAAGCCCATCTCCATGAAATTGCACTTTTTCCACTTCTGGTTTAAACACTGTTTGAAGAGGTTTGTCTTCTTTCTAAACATAAAAGCTGGGCTCTGCCCTTTGGGTCAAATACCAAGCTATGGACATGGGAAGTGTCACTGAAATTTCTGCTGGCTGACCTTCTTTTGATCTGTGTGCCTTTGCATTCACTTGCCACCTCTTTAATGTTAGCTGGCATGCTAGCTACAGGTATGGAATATGGTGTCTTTGACCAGTAATTACTTCACTGACCTCACTATAATTAATATTTTGAAATTTGTCCCTGTCCCTCTGGCAACAACATGACATTACATGTCTCAGCATATTGTCCTCCTACAGTAAGCTTTTGGTTTTCTCAAGATTATGTCACACTACCACTGTGTTTAGAACTATGATGCTAACACATCCATATCATTTAAATTCAGATTTCCTGCACTGTCATGGCACGGAGGTCTGGAATTCCCTACTGAAAAGGGCAATGAATTCCGAACAAAAGCCTTCACAGAGTATAGGTTCATGTCTGATTGAGCCAACTTCTGTCCAACAACCCTAGAGGCAACACTCTTCTATTATGGAGCCACAATATTTTTATATGCTGTACTCGTCAAACATTAAATCTTTATCACCTTGACTACACCACCAATAAACTAGGTAATGCAAGGAAGAAAGAAAAGATAAAATAGGTTCTCAATGGTAGTGTGATGAAATCAGACCTCTCAGCTTAATGTCAGTTTGGCATTCCTACCCAAAATGAGTAGGAATTGCAGTCACTGGGGTTCACATATCTCTTTATTCAGTTTATGTCTACATCACTTCATGCTGGCACAGTCCAAACAATTTATCTGCATTAATCACAATTTTATTTTATTTTTTAAATGTGTATCTTCATATTCTAATATTGACACTGCATAAAATTCATTAAAGCAAAATGAAGTGTTAAGAAAATAACATTTTGAACAGCACCTCAATATTGTTTTATACCAAGTGCCTTACCACAACCTTTAACAGGCAGGGTATTCAGTTACCAATGTCAGATGGTGATAATGTAAAGCGACCCTGTGTTTTTTGGTAAATAAAACAGTTTACGTCAGCAAGTAGAGAGAAGCTAATGTGCTGCTTGAAATTATTAAAGGTTAATAAGTGGAAGTCCAATACAGAAGATATTTAATATAAAATAATATCATTCTGGAAACATGGAAATGCGTGTGTAACCTCAGGGTTCACGTTCACCATATTTCTTTACTGCAAAGGTCTCTGGAAATTTCACACATAGTAATATTAATATAACAAGCAACAATTACTTTAATAATATTTAATATAATCAGTACAGCGGGTTTAGATGTAAGTCTGCACAAATAGAATGCTTAAGTAAGTTTGTTTATTAAGGCAACAGTAGGTTTTGTGATAGTATTAACCAGTGACAATGGTTATTCCCATTGGTGGAATACACTCATTTCAACATTTATAGCCACCCGTCCTGCTTTGGAGTACTGAATAACATTATTGCTAAAGGTTTGGTTTGAATGTAAAAACCCACAACATGTCCACAACTATAATTGAGTGGTTTACCCTTCTGCACCAATTTTAAGGTTCATGTTTTGCCTAACTCTTAATCTGATCAAGCCATCTCATAGGATTGCAGTCATTATTTCCGTTGTTTCTAGTGAAGTGAAGGTCCTCCTTTTTGGAAATAAGAGTCTACACTGTAAAAAGGACAAGGGATGATTATTCTTCGCTAAATGAAATGATTAGTTTTATATAGTGGTAAATTGAATAAATAGTGTAACTTAAATTATATGCAGGTTAAAATAACATGAATTAGTACGCATTCGGCATAAGGTAATTGTCAGAAGGTTTGTTTATTGCTTTACCGCTATAACCTTCCAATTCATCTATTAGTGACAGTAGAAAATGAGTGTTATTTCTGATTTTAATGAAGACTCAAGAAACATTTCTAGTGGTTTGGAGGGGTGTGAGCTATGATTATATCCTGTTCCACTGAGGTCCTAACCTTGTGTGCTAATGGATTCTATTTATAAACCCAAGGATGATTGCCGTCTTTCACTTATAATTACCAAGCTTTGTATTGTGTTTTCCTCAACCATTGCAATGTATTTTTCCCTTCACTGCACTTCAATGATATTATTTTGGTTAGATGTTGAGTCGTTTAAACTCCCCCAGTTTTCTGTCTGTATTCTGCAGTATTTTATACACATTACGTTTGAAAAAAGGGTATGGATAGAGCTCTCCTCAAAACGTCTATTTAGCAGCACTGTCAACTTAATACGCCATTATCACCTATAAGCAGATACTAGCGATGGTTAGCTGAAATATATAAACTGAAGTATATAACCTAAAAAATTTCTGATGAAAATCTGTTCTGAAGAACAGCAGATAAACATAGAAATTTCCAAATTCCCAGTAACCAAGATATTTAAATATCATACTTATGTTACCTCAATAATGATTGTCCACAAGATATAAAACTCAAGATTAAGCATTTTGTATTTACATGTTCTTCATTACACGGAGGAGGGGGACAGGAAACAGGGAAAGGAAAGGTGTTATACAGGATTTGTGCATATGTGTGTGTGCGAAATGAAAAATGCACACAAAACACAAAACAATTTCTACAACTTCATAACACAAATATCATCAGCCATCTTGTTAACCATCCAGCAATCACTGCACATTACTTCAGCCATTTTGTAACAAACCTTTCAAAGCATTAGAACTCACCAAGTCTAGCCTTTGTTCCATAATAATACCTGCACATAGATTAACATTTAGTGTAACATAACATGCACACATTTACAGAGAGAAGACATTATTCTACAACCATTTACACACACAGGACATTGTAAATTAATATATACAGTATTCCTATTCAATTCCACAGCTAAACATAGTCTGAACACTTTACCATCTCATTGCCAGATATTATGTACTATCTATTTACCCAGATATAAGAGACCGATAGATAATTGTGTACTATATTTTACCAAGATATCATAGATACTTACACACAAACAACAAATATCCATGTATCCTTCCTATATGCCAGGATCCTGTTTCCATTACTTGCCCATCCACTGTACAGGAGTCATCTTCCTCCTCCAGGTAGCTGGCCAAACAGAGAGCGAGTGTCTTATTGAGTGTTTTATACATTCACTGTGGGAGTGGCTTTGTATGTTGTCTGGTGGCCAAAAGTGGGTGTGTCTGTGGTACCCTGTTCATTGTTACTTGTAACAATAGACTTCCTCCAAAATGGCAGATTCCATTAACATAAAAAAATATAAAATTTGCAAAGTGGATTTGAAAGGGGGTAGGGCCTATGCAGGGCTTGTCTGGGGTTATGATATATATTCATATAGAATCACTTTAGTGCTGACGATTGTAGTGCTTATCTTTATTTTTGTAAAAATTTTACAAAAAGTTCCAAACACATAAATGAACAAACAGAGGTAATAAATAACAGAGGCAGACAAAGAACATAATACAAGAAAGGCACCATACAGGGTAAGATTAATGAGGGAAAACTGAGAAATTCATGCAAAAGGTAGAATGGCAGACAACAACCCATCTCCAATGATTAAAGTATAAAACAATAACTACAGTTAATACGGAGAGGGGGAAGGAAAAAGGAGCAAAGTGCGGAGGGCCGATGACATATGGGCAATAAAATGAGGCAGGCAAACAACATGTCAAAAAGGGCGAGAACCCATGAGCAGCTCACGTTGGTACCAAGAGGTAAGTAGGAAGCACTGCGTTAAAAGATTCATAGTGGGAGAGGGTAGACTGCGAATATAGGGCAGCCAGACATCAAAAAAATGCTCAGCACGATGCTCCTTATTAACAATGGATTCCACCCTGTCCATCTGAAAAGGTAAGCTAATCGGGAGATTAACATAGATAACCTAGGAGGGTCAGGTTCCGTCCACATGGATAATATAGCTTTTTTTGAAGCAATTGCAACAAATAACAAAAGAGTAGGTTCCCCAGAAGAAAGAAGTCTGCGAAGGTCAAAAGGGTATAAATCCCAAAACACCCACTTGCTAGTAAAAGCCATAGTAAGATGGAGGGTATCACGAACATGGGCATGTACAGTGGTCCAGAAGTCTTGGACAATGAGGCAGGACCACAAGCAATGTAAAAGGTCTGCATCTGGTGCATTACATTTAAAACAATTGGTATTGTCAGAGTGTCCAGTTAGAGAGTAGTCCAACCCAGTGTAGAGAGTAGATAAGGGTGGGAGGGTACGAATGTGAGAATATAACAACAACGTTGAGATCCCAGACAGGGAGGACAACCGCAGCGCACCAACAAAATCCCCAGTAGCCACCAAGGCAGATGCACCAACACCATACGAACGTAGCTGACCGCCTGGAGATAGGAAAACAGAGGGATAGAAGCTAGAGGGAAGGTAGACTGCATAGTATCCAGAGTATGAAGACTGCCAGTGGAGGAGTGAGGAAAATGAGAGACCATGTATGGGCTGCACAAATTCCAAGTAGAACACAGTCGAGAAAGTAGGCCAGCAGGAAACTCAGGATTATTGTGAAATGGGAGAAAAAGGGAATGGGAAGTAGAAAGATTTCCTAACCAGTCTCCAAGTTCGACACACAGAAATTAATAAGGGGTTATCATGAATAGAGTCAGGCAGGTTGCTGGGAATAGTATTTAGTAAGGAAAGCAAATGTATATCAGGACTAAAAGATTGTTCAAGATTTAAATTAGTATAAACCGCTCCTCGTCTTATCCAGTAAATAGTGCAGTGATAGAGGGCAGCCAAATTGTATTCCAAAGCACAGGGGAGATAAACTCCAGGGAGGGTGGTTGTTGCAATTTGAGTAAAGAAGTGCGAGGTTGTTTCCCCGACCAGATGAAGGTCCTAAATGCTTTATCTAAGGAGGCACAGTCACGCTTGTTAATAAGAAAGGGAAGCATTTGTAGATAATACAACAACCTAGAGAAACTTACCATTTTTATTAAGTGGCACCGACCCATAAAGGACAACGGCAGGTGTCTCCATCGGTTCAACTCAAGACAACATTCTGGACAGCTACAGTAAGATTACGGGAATATAAATTAGAAGAATGAGATGGGACATGTATGCCAATATATTTCAGGGAATTTGCAAGGGATTCAGAGGCCCATTTGAATGTAAAAGTAGGGTCAGGAACACGGCCTTTCGGAAAAAATGCCAGTTTTGTCAGTGTTCACCATGAATCCTGAGACTGACTGAAAAGGGTGCAATTTGTCCAATAAGAGAAGCATGCTGGCCGGAGGGTCACTCATATATAAGAGGAGGTCATCAGCAAATACTGCAACCTGGAATTTAAATCTGCAGATGAGATTGGACCATGATATACTGTCAAAGGCATTGTCTGCATGAAGGCTCACTATAATATTGCGTGTTTCCTTAGCCTGATGAGAGTGAACCATATCAGCTATCGGTTGTCTCAGATTTTGGATGGAGTGACGTCATAAATCACGTCTGGACCGGGGAAAGCAAGTCAGCCAAAATACATCGTCGAAGCGGTATAAGCTTGGTGAAAATTGTTAGGTCCTTGTTCAGCAAAGAAATCAGGCGGTAGGATTGCAATAAAGCAGGGTCTTTGTTGAGTTTAGGGAGAACTATAATGCGAGCAACATTAAAGTCAGGGGGGAGCAGTACCAGTCAAAATCGAGTTGAAAAGAGAGGGTAGAGAGGGGAGGGGAGGAGATGAGGGGCCAGTATTATTTATTCACCCGGGAAACCATCAGGACCGGGGACTTAATGTTAGGGAGGAAAAAAATAATGGACTTAATTTCAGTCTCCAAAATAGGGTCAGATAATATGCCTCTTTCAGCATCAGTTAATCTACGAAGGGCAGCGTCGCAAACAAAAGCCACTCCAGCTTGAGGATTTTGTAGTCAGCATTATAATAATCGTTCAAAGTAATAAGGAGGGAAACATAAATGACCAGCGTAAAAAATACAGGACTATGGGACTAAGAACCCATAACAGGGGAGAAGACAGTGAACAGTATGGTAGTGAACCAACAGAAGGACACTCCACCCACTCCATACACCAGGCAGAAAGGGCCAAAATACATCAGTAAAGGAGACTACAAGAAGAAGGAGGGAATTTCAAGTATAGCACAGTCCAAGCATAATCACCAAAGGGAGGAAAACTTAAAAATTTTGCTACATTTTACTATTAACCAATATAACACAACTCGACCAAAACGGTTGAGTAAACCTGGAGCCTGAAGCCAATTATAGTAGAAATTGTTTCATATTGTACAATTAACAAACAGTAGCTGTAAAAAGCAAGAGTGAGTATACATCATGAAATAGAGGAACAAATAAATCAGATCCAAGAAACAAACTATCAATGGAGTTGCACGGGGGGAGCAGCAGAGAGATCCTCTGCAGCAGTCATCTGAGTGGAGGTCGACAAAGAGTCCCTTCTTACAGATGGGAGAGAATTTCATCAGAACATCATTCTGCTTTGGGAGACATTATACGAAAAATCCTGGAAAAGGAACAAGCACACCCCATTGTGAGAAAGAGACTGCCGTTTGTGATAGGCCTGAAGGAGAGCAAATTTGTCAGCATAATTAAGTATACGCATGATGACAGGACGAGTGTGGTTGCGGCCATTCTGTTGATCGGAACTAATCCGGTGAACGGGTTCCACCATGATAGGAGAGAGGGCCAATTCCGTAGGGAGCCAGGTGGAGACAGGAGGCAGCAATTCAGACAATTTAACAGAATATGGTGGACCAATCAAGCGAAGATTATTGCTGCGGATTCTAATTTCCAAGTCCTCTTACTTATCATGTAAGGCAGCTATGGTCTCCACGTGAGACCTCAACTGGTCACGGCGCCACCATGTCATCCTCCATTGTGGAAATGCACTGTTCGGCTTCATTAAGACGTTGAGAGTGGGTGGAAAGCTGAGCCACGGCTAAATCAATGACAGACTTTAAAGGAGCCAACTTGATATAAAAAAGCGGAGCAATAATGTCTGAGATTTCTTTGGAATGTTGTGCAGCAGAGGTAGTATGGCCTTGATCATCCACAGCGGGAGAGTAGGAGGACCCTGGGATGACGTGGCTTTACCCCTGGCTCTGGGCAGCTGAGAGGAGTGCTGGGGCCTTTGTGACTTTTCAACAAACTTCTCCATGATACGAAGAACAATAAGAGTGGCAATAAACTAAAAAAATCAGAGGCAGCAGAGACAACAATATTTGCACAGATGAGATACAAGGCTTGAAATGGTGGCAACTCAAGGAAGGGCAGTAGCTCCTCAGGTATAATTAGAGAGAACAGTGGAGCAGCAGCCAGGCCACAGAGGGAGAGCTGGTTGTCAGTGGAGCCAGAGGGTATCCTGCTGCAGTCCTAATGGAGTGTAGTAGGAGCCAGAGGAGGGCGCACCAGAGCAGGCTTAAAAATATAGATGAGGGCAGTAAGCCCTGTGACAAATAGAAATGGTGGTTGGTGTACACAGGGCACAGGAGCCAGGGATTAACCGGTAGCCAGACAGTGCACACAGAGTGAGTGGAAGCTGCCAGGGGGAAAAGGTCTAGACCCTATATTCCTTGCTGCTTAACTCCATCCTGGCCCTGCTGCCTAACACTAACCTTCCCCTCCTGCGTTTCATTGCTCCTCGCTTCCTTACTCTAACCTTCTATGTTCTATCCCTCCTTGTTGTCTATACCTAACATACATCTTCTATGCTCCATCTTATCCCCACTGTCTAACCTTAACCTTCAACATATATGCTCTATCCCCTCCCTTCCTAACCCTCCACTTCTCGAGAAACTGTTTGGATTTCTGGATACTACATCATTCATAAAAATTATTTTCTATTTAGACACAATTTCTAAATAGATACAACTTACATTTAGCCGTCGTCTGTATCTGTTTAGAAAATGGGACATTCGTAGCAGCTTTAAATCATGTAAATGATGGTGTGTTTCAATGACAGAAACAGTATGTAAAGTCATAAAGGGAATGGTTAATTTAGTGTAAAATTTTTCTGATAGGGATCTTATGAATGCCAGATTACAGATAATTGGACATCTGTATGGTGAGTGTGTGGTGGGTTAATGACAAACACGCAATATTCACTTTTTTTTAAGACAGTGTATTTTTCTACAAGAGCCAGCATCCTCTGGGACAAATCTCAGTCCCAAAGCTGCTCTTCTCTATTCTGGCCACCCACATTATCTTTAAAGGTTTGGCAATATTCCCAGCAGGACTCACAGAATGAAGTGGAAAAGAGATTAGTGGAATACCTCTGAATCCAATTTTGTTTTATTTACAAAAATGAAAAACACAAAAAGTTGCCTACATTATTTCCATTAACAATTGTAGTAAACCTTACTGCTGATTATTATATCATAACATTCCGGATAGAATCCTCCTAAAATAAGAGAAAGGTTATATTTTTTATAGTAAATATGAGGTATAAGATTTTTTTGTGTGAAATGTTCCCACATATGTTATATTGTAACATTCCTTTTGTAGGTTTGTGTAGGTGACCTAGGTGTCAACATGTTTTTATTTTCTGAGGGGTAAGTTGTTTTGTTCCAGTCCCCCCAATTTATTCATTAACTATGTATGCAGCTATAATATATGTCTCCTGTAAAATACAAATGATACCTATAGAGTCTTTGTTCTTTTGGCTGCCTGCCTCTCTGGTAAGTATGATGTTGTTGAGAGTGTCTGCGTTTCCCGCAAGTCTCTATAACTGAAATGTCGGCATTTCCATCATATAGACACATCAGTAATCTGCTGCACTACAATGCTTAAGTTGTACTGAATGGCACCTACTTAAAATCACCCCTGACGCCTGTTCTGATTCTCCTCATCACAGGTGTATTGAGAATGACATAGCTAATAGGAGTGTTCCAACGTTTTATATATTCTATATAAGTAGTTGCTGAATATGATTTTTCAATAAGAAATACCGTTTGCTATGATTGTTTTTAATGGAAAGAATATGAGAGCTTTTTATATATATGTATTCTGAAATATTAATGTTAATCCTTTTATTTTTTCAAGTGAGAATGGTACAAGGGAAACATTACTTTCAGAATAAAACAGTGCAACAAAAGGAAATAAAGTGGATGTCTTGTTTGTTAGACAGAGGGAGTGGGAGTCATTCCATTTACAGACACTTTAGAATTTAATATGATCCTTATTAGAAGAGTTTTAAGCAGAGTTAACTTGACTTTCATAGAGGAATTTTTTATTTGAGCATTCACTACACTGTAAGTGTACACTGTAAAGGTCACCCCAAGGCCAATTCCCCTCGCTCACTGATAATTCTGGGAGACTTCTAAATTTTTGTCCAGACTTCTAGTTTTTCTAGAATGGAAGCGCTGCCTTATCTGTATAGTATTTCTTACCCTGCTTATAAACATATTTTACCATTGTAGGCTAACCAGTTACATTACTATTATTTCATATTAGCTCTATTCTTATCACAATACTTTTTTAGTAACAGTAATTTGCACAGGGTTATTCTGTCACAGTGTGTATGATGTTGGTTAGGAGACATTGTCACCATATGCAGAAAAAGTAACCATATACCAGTAGAAGGGAATAGACAATGTAGAAATATAATTTGAGCATCACTCAAGCTTAGAACATTTTTTTTATCCTAATAAAATCAATATTTCTAAATATTTACTGCTACCATGCTAACCACTGTAATAACGAAAACTGATATTAATATACTCAAGGCTACATAAGAAAATGAATCTATTAATTCAAATGTTTTATCAAGATTAAAATTATGCCATATATCTAGCAAACAATGAAGTACCTCATAATATACCAATCTCAGACATTCATTTTTAAACTTCTGGTTATCTTGTATGACAAGCTGCTTATAGAAGTCTGTTTTTTTTTTCTTTAGAACTTATTGAGAAAAGTTCTCTGTTGGTTGATCAGATACTCATTTCTGATTTGATATTGTTATGTGGGAAAATCTGGAGTTCTCCAGAGCTTACATACATAGAATAACTCACATGATGCCCTCAAGAACTAGTGTATGTTATTTACTGAGAAGACAGGTAGTTACAGTTAAGTGTTGTGATACTTGTATGTTCCACATGGTGTTTCATGAAGGGCTCGGGTGAGGACTAAGAATTCTCCCACTCATGCTAAACTTAAGTGTTCTTTACACAATCTTCCTTGAATTAATTTTGCATGGTTAAAATATTTCAGTCAAATATTTTTCAATGTGCGCATTCCAATCACACCTTTTGCAGTGTTGTTCCTTAAAAAATACGTAACACGTTTTACTTTATGTTCAGCTTTTGACAGTATGGCAGACGGTATGGCATACCCCTGTACACACCCACAAGCTGGTGCAATGTGATTGGAGGGTGGCAAGCGCAGGGAGGGGCACGGGCACTGGGAGAGTCTGAAACAAGTATAGAAGTCGAGGAAGGAGATTAATTTTTTTTTTTTTTTACTTTTATTTAACCAATTGCACACAGCATACCAATGCACACATTTGTACTATGAACAGTAAAGACATGTGCAAAAATAGACAATAATAGGCAAAGCTCAACATAGCTACCTCTTAGGCAAAGATTAACACAGCGGAACAGTATACATGGCGTAAGGAAACCATAATTGAATCAAACATCGGCAGCGTCCCAGGTTATGGGGGGGGTCATTCGCCCCTGTTCTTGTAAGATACCAACTAGTGAGGGAAAAGGTACGATGCAATTGACGCTTAACAGTATTAGGCAGGGTATCTATGTATGCCTCCCACGTATCAAAGAAGTTTTCAGTGAGACGCTCTTTGTCCAAGGACGCCTCCACCCATTCCATTTTGAAGAGATAGAAGAGTTTGTCCAGGAACAAGGACAGAGGCGGAGGCGTGGGATGGAGCCAGAGTTGCAGAATGGATTTGCGCGCTGCGGAGCTCAATGCCAGGAGAAGGCGTCTGCCTCCTTTCCAGATTCTTCTGTCTGCGGGAGGCATCCCAAAGATTGCCCATTCTGGCGTCAAGGGGAGGGAGTTAATGAGATGGGATTCCACATAATGGCGTATGCGCAGCCAAAAGCTTTTAATTACCGGGCAGCCCCAAAAACAATGCCAGAGATCAGCTGCTGGGTGTTTACACCTTAGGCAGTTGGCCGTTTCCAGTCTACCCATCTTAAAGCACTTCAATGGAGACAAGTAAGTATGGTGATAAAGGTTGTAAAATAGTTCTACATAGGTACTGGCCGGAAGCAGGTTGCAGGAGAGGGAAAGGGACTTCAGAAGAGAATCGACAGTAAGAAGAGGAGAGAAAGAGCACCATTGAAAAAATGCCAATGCGGGTCAGAGTAAGGTCCAGAGGTTCCTGAAGGAAAGAGTAATGGGAAGAGATAGCCTGTTTGGAGGGTGGAGTTTGAAAAGACATTTATCAAACGGATTGCTCCAGTCCCGGTCTTCAAAATGGGATATCACTCCCACGACATAATGCTGCGCCTGCAGAAAGGCAATTGGATACGCACGAACAGATTCATATTTGGAACATGTCTCTTCAAAGCCGAGAATTCTGCGTTCAGCCACATTGAGCAAGGCCCCCACAGTTGACACCCCTCCAAATTAACACTCTAAATACCGAACAAGAGTCCGAAATAGGGGGGAAGGAAAGGTGATCGAACGCCTTTTCTGCATCCAAGGACAGCACCACCGAGTGCAGATGGGTACAGTTGATATGTATTAGATTGATTATGCACAACATGTTCTCAGTAGCCTGTCTCTTCGGGATAAACCTGACCTGATCCGGATCAACAAGGAACGCGCGGACACGATTTATCTGCACCGCCAGCAATTTAGCGAACAACTTAAGGTCCTTATTGAGGAGGACATAGGGCGATAGTTACAACTGACAGTGGGATCACAACCCGGTTTGGAGATGACAATGATCCAAGATCTGATAGATTATGGTAGGAAGTGCCCCCCTGAAGGATATGCGCAAACAGGGCAGAGAGACTGGGCAACATTAATGGACAGGAAAGTAAGTGGCATGGTCCGGACCGGTAAACCAGCACTACTGGCAGGCAGGGAGAATGGCCCCACTCACAGTGGGAGGACCTATGGGGTACAGGGGGCCGGGGGACAAGGGAAGCAGGGGCGAATATCAGGGAGCAACAAAGAAATGGATGGGAGGGGTCAAACAAAACAAAACAACAATGGAGGTAAATGGAGGGCACAGGGAAGGAGTAGCTAGGACCACCCAAGGCAGGGCGAGTAGCCCAGACAGCAATAGCAAACTGGGCTCCAAAAGCGAGGACCGGCCACTAAAGAGCTCAACAGGTGTAATATACTTGTGGATACAAATACAGAAAAACAAGAACACTGAAATAAGTCCCCTAGAGACAGGTGCATAGGCAACTGAGTCCAGAAAGAGAGAGACAGGGAGAAAAGAGGCAAAATGCATGAGGAGGATAGATAAAAAAAGGAGGAGGGGACAGCAATATCAAACCATGAAACAGTAACTGGTGTACAAACCATCAACCATCCAAACAGAAACCACCACCCCACAAAAAGAAAGATTGGAGAGAAGAGCATAGGTCGCTATCCTCCCACCAGCAGGCGAAATGGAAAGCCCTAGCGGTTGCCAAACCCATGAGCATGCAGGGTGCGGGTAGTCTCCCAAAGATCTCGACGCTTCAAAATAGTCAAAATATGAGTAGTACACAAAGACTAAATAGTCTAAAGAATCTACCTAAAGAGGTATAGTCAGGAACAAATATATACCACAAGTCCAATCACTGTTTGGAAGGCTAGCAAGCCTGGAACAGTGATAAAGACACAGTACATATAAAGTCTTATAATAATAAGATAGATCTAATCCAACGAGTCATTCGATTTTGAAAGCAATCCCTTACTTTTATTTTTGTGTGTAAAAATTCCAAGGTTGCAAATCACATATGTACCATAATGCCACAAAGTTTATCATGAAGTATTTTCTATACTAAGGGAAAATGTAACTCACAGTTCTGTTGTTCTTAAAGCGCTATTCTTTTCCTCTATTATTCAGTAATTGGTATGGGTACACTAGGTCCTTTACTACTTTCCTGGTTCTGTCTCTGTTCTAACCACATGTGTGTCCCGGTCGGTCTCTCCTTCGCTTTCCTCCACTAACCCCTCCGTAAAGACAGTCTTTCCTTTTGCCGTACTTTTCGGATTTTAAGGTCTTTTTCTTGTGGTGGCTGGGAGCACTCAGGAATGGAAACAAAAGACAGCCATCCTAGTTTAATAATGTTTATTAATACGGACCGCTTCCGCGTGTAAATGATTCTACTAAAATCCACTGAATTCCAAGTTTAGCCAGTGTTTCTGCCATGTTTTTAGTTCTCCAACTTGGCTTAGCTAAATCAACCCCAATCATAAGTTCCATAGATTGTATGGAACATTTATAATGGGTTTTGAAGTGAGCTGATACAGAATGATCCATTTTCCCTTTCCGTACATTGTTCTACAAATGTATTGCAGCTTACATTGTACTTTGTAATAGGTATATTACATTTTTAGAGTTACACATAATGAAATAATTTTTTTGTATTGTTTTCCTGTGGTCATAGATTTAAATTCTTCCACTTTTCTAGGAGCTTTTGGAAAGGATTTACAAATCAGAAAATTTCACATTTATGAAAATCCTTTTCACAACCATATTACTATTTGGTTCTTCACCTCTCTATAGGCACTACTGATCAGAATAGCACTCAGGTTCTATGCCCTCTTGTATACGAATCTTGGTTTTTCAGGCAATATATACATAAGTAGAAGATCCTTTACAATGATATGCCAATTTTCTCAATTCTATTTCCTCTTTTTGCTACTTTTTCTTTAACAAAGTAGTCCGTTCCACTTTTGTTACCTCTTCCATAGTATGTTTTAGAGTAATCTCCTCATATCCTTTTTCTTCAAAAAGCTTCTTTATTTTGTCAGCCTGTTCTTGGTAGTCACTCAGGGAAGTACATTTTCTTCTCACCCTTTGAAACTGATATTTTGGGTCATTCTTTAACCAATTTCTATGGTGGCAGCTAGATTGGTCTATATATGAATGAATGTCAGTGGGCCATACAAAATTTAAAATTTTTCACTCTCCACAAAATTGGTAAGATCCAAAAAGTCTACCTCTGTTTGGCTCTTATTGTACGTCAATTTGATATTTTTAATATCCTCTAACTTGTGGCACATGCTTGGAGTTTTTCATGACTGGTTTCTTCTTTGATGCTGTAACACATAAGTCATAATGTCCCATTCAACAATAATTCTGTAGTACCCTTGGGAATCCCTCTCTTCCTTTGTAGTGTTTGGATCAGATTATGGCAGCAGAAATTTAGCAGTGTTTGGTTTTTCACGGATTTAGGGAGTCATGCGTAATAATATCTTTTGCAGGTTAAATAAAGAGATTTCAAATGCTCTTCATATTTGATTATCTAGGAATATAATGCAATACAGAAGTTAGCAAAGTAAAATGTACAACTAAATATGAAAAAATGCATACAGATATATCACTTTGCTGTCAGGTCATGTAACATAATGATTTCACTATTGAAGCGTAAAATTGCCTTTATTATAGCACAGCATATGAAAAGCCATTTCACAACACAATCAAAACTGGTGACAAGAGAGCAAAGTAACAGAAGAAAGGATTGGAAATGTGATTGGAATAGTAGATTTACAGCTAAGATTTTTTTTTCCATGTGTTGTATTAGAAACAAAAAGCTTAGTATTAGAAGGGCTGGATCTAGACTTACTATGCTGTATCCATGCTTTTCTGTGAGAGCATGGGAGATCATTCACCTTGCTTGCACAGATCTAACCTTAAAACATTTTTGATCACTTATCACACATCGTAGGTTTAACCACATAAATACCATTCCTCGCCAAAGTAGGAATATGAAATTCGTCCTGGAAAATGGGTGGTGTGAATAGCGTCTTATATTCATTAAAAATAATAATAATAGTAAAAGCCAGACGTAATCATTCACCAGGAAACACATTGGTGCTCTTTAGATATATATAAGTCAATTAGTCCATTAGTGCTCCATATTTAACTAAATCAAGAGAAGTGACAATATTATTAATAGGAACGGATCATACTCCATTACAGACAGATTATTGGACCTTAAAGCTGGGTACGCTGATTATATGTATTACATTATTCTGTAAACACAGATTTGACTGCTGTGTATGGAAATGTAATGACAATAGTGGTTACTGATATACATAAACATCCCCATATTGCACCAGTAGTCATTCCTTAGTAACTTAAAATAACAGGACCTCATTCTCCCCCATTCTGAAACTTTTTCTTCATGTCTGTATACTTTTATGTATTTAATGTCAGTTCCTGTAGGTACAAACATTCAGGATAGTGCTACAATCTAAATGGAAAATCGTAACTTGTACCTACCTTTGCCTGCTTTCTCCCCACTCCATCTTGGGGAACTACAGTACATTGACCACCAATCACCTTAGTAAACTTCATTTAATCACTGGACTCCATGATCTATATTTTCTATCTATACATTATATACAGGG
Source organism: Platyplectrum ornatum (assembly GCA_016617825.1). Lineage (NCBI taxonomy): Eukaryota > Metazoa > Chordata > Amphibia > Anura > Limnodynastidae > Platyplectrum > Platyplectrum ornatum. The sequence goes on along the minus strand of JABWIB010002017.1, from coordinate 14,467 downwards.
CCGATATTATTGTATTTAAATACTAATATCAAATCCAGAGGTGAAGAAAACAGCCGAGACATTTAAGCCAACTGACTTCACATGTGGTAACTGCAAAATGTTATCCATAGTTAACATCCATCATATTGTTAATTATTGTTGTTATTATTATTATCATTAATATTGAACCTGATCTGGACACTTGTATGTGCGTGTGGGAGAGAGGAGTAATCTCCCTTGTCTGTACCCTCTCTCGTTGGGCGATTGCAGGGGTATCTTTCACATCTACACATTCTTTACATAGGAACTATACGTTATACATGGGTTCTTAGAAATACTATGATCAGACATTCAAACTTTAGTCATTTTAGAATTTCACCTGTCACCACTGAGCATATATTGTAATGTCCACTGAGCATATAATGTCCCTGCCGTTCCATTGTTGTTGTCCACTATATTTATATATTTATTTATTTTCAGGGAGCCTTTTATAATCCTATCAGGTGGCCTGGCCTATGACACAGTGGGAAGAAGACCTTGCTTAACAGTCATGCATGGAAAAAGCACAGCTGTCCTAGAAATGGATTACCGAATTGTGGACTTTCTTACCCTTTGTGAAACTCCATATCCTAACGGTAAATGTACAGAATAGAGTTGCGTATAAGAAACCTTCACATTGGTCCAATCTTCTTGACCCTGGCTTTCTTCTTCTCAGAAGAGCATAGCAGGTGCTCTTTGTATGTCCAGAACATGTGCAGACACCATATGGATTGTAATATGGCATTTCCAGGCACAATGGAGGGCTGTATGACTAGTGGCAGCACCATTGTGTTTTAGCTTCTTTGTTTTTTGTTTGATTTTATTACATATTTTTGTTGCTTTGTTTTTGTTTTTCAATGTGTATGGTAGGGCTTTATATATTAAATAGAGAGGTTTTCCCACTGTGCAGTTTAAATCCAGTTAAAGGTATATTAATCATTATACTGTTATAGATAATTGTCATTATGCTGTTATAGTCCAATAGAGTGCATTATACTGTAGTAGTCATTTGTATTCAGACATGATACAAAATAAAATCTGCTTATCTGACCTCTGGCTAACAGCATGTCCTTGTTAGATCTACTGAACCCAACTAGCACTGGTGTGGAAAAAATATCAGTCCATGAGGCATTATTTACAATGACCAATTTTTAAATCTTTAAATTAATTTTACATAATGTAATTTAATGAAGATAGTTAAATTAAATAACAATTACTAATGAATTGCCAGGAAATAAATCTAAAACATGTATACACATACAGCATTTCTGGTGGTTACTACATTATCTATAAAAAAGGCAATGATGGTGTTTATTTAAGTAACTATTGTGTGAAGTGCAGCATCACATGAGTATGTGTAAAGTGGAAGTATGGGGACACCTACTGTTTAAGAGAGCCATTGCAGCATGTTCTCTTATATGTATGTGATATGTGCTGCTGTTACAAAAAAGTACTGCTCATCGTCTTATCTTTCTGCATATAACTAATAATATAAGTAATAATTAATTTGTGAATTTACTTATAGCAGCAAAAAAGCAAATGTCTCCGCACACTGTAACAAGCTATACCATTCTACCATCCGTTACACACATTAGCACATGTATAATAAGCCTCTCACCAACATCAACATCTAACTCTAAACCATGAGAGTCCAATGTTGGGTCACATGTCATATATATTAAATGTGAGGGATAACTCAGCCAAGGAGGCACCTTTAGGCCTCCATATAACTTCTGTAGGCTAGAATTCCCTCTAAGCTACTGGTGTCAGATATTACTTATTGTAAGAAATAATACAGGATTTATCATTCACAGACAAATAGTATGGACATTAGTTTTTTTATGCAGAAATTATTACTAATAATAAGTATTTTTTTTCTTATTTAATTTCTATAGATTTCCAAGAACCTTATGCCGTGGTTGTACTTCTAGAACAAGATTTAGTTGTTATAGATCTTGCACAAAATGGGTAAGATTTGATCTAACTACAGAAACTGATGTCTACTCATTTATCTATAAATAAATGACCCCTTTTATTAGCCACAATAGATGACAGAAAATGTATATTCTAATCAATAAAATATAAGAACAGTTCAGTAATCACCATGCCAAATAAAAACTCTTAGCAGCCCTTCAATCACGTTTGGGTAATATATTGTTTATGAATAGGTTTCGCTGAGAAACTGGGACAGCTTTGCGCAAATCAAAGTGCTGCAATATCTGGGCACTCAGGCGCCTGATAAGTATTTATTGTATGTATGTTGGTAACACTTTTGTAGCTTAGTCAGTAAATAGCTATGTTTTTGGTGAGTGGGCATATTGACACTAAAATGTTTACAATAGGTCAAATTTCAAGAGAAAGTGGTATTCTCTGAAAGAAGTTAATTTTAACCAATTTGTATTAAGTAGCTGGTTAGTATGAACATATCTGTGACGTTGTAATCGTATTCACCTGCATAGTAATCTAGATCTTTATGCCAGGTATCCTATATTTGAAAACCCTTATCCTCTGAGTATACATGAGTCTCCTGTGACTTGCTGTGAGTACTTTGCGGACTGTCCTGTGGATCTCATCCCTGCACTATACTCTGTTGGAGCCAGACAGAAGCGTCAGGGTTACAGTAAAAAGGTTTGTACTGGTAACTTTCATCCTTTTATTATAATGTTATTTATTTGCAGCTGACCAGTAATAATGTTCTGTCATTTATTACAGGAATGGCCAATCAGTGGTGGTAACTGGGGTGTTGGCACGCAAAGCTACCCAGAGATAATAATCACAGGGTAAGTTGGAAACACAAAATGACAGTCAAAGCTAAAGAATTGGGTCTGTTGGTGTTTATGTACATATATTATGGTAACATTTAAGTACTGTAGATTAGTACAAGATTTTCACTAAATTCACAATACATGTGCTTGTCTTACAAGTAAACAAAGAAACATCTGGGGGAGCCTTAATCCCCATCCTATGCAGAAGGAAATGGGAGTTGTCACCAATTAAAACAGTCCGTGTATGCTGGATTTGCAAGACATGCAAATATTTATGTACTATGTATATGAAAAACAAATCTGTAATTCATTTGAAAAATTCAGCTAATGACCTCTAATGAAGTATATCAGCTTATTTTCCCTTTATATTTACAGGGAAAGGTTCAGAGGGTTTGTGAATAGGTGGCCATTTTCTGATTTGGATTAGAATTGGAGAAAGCTGCCATGCAAATGTGACACAATTTCAGTATGGATCTTAATACACTAGACCTAGACAGACATTCAGTGGGGCAGATTTAATCTCTAGGGAAGTAGGTGAAATATTTAGATACTGTCAGAGCTGACTCCTACCTTAAATTTAAGTTACACATAATATTTATTAAACGATTACATTAAATGAGAGGAGTGTGAAGGAGAATAGTATTTGAATTGAGTTTCATCAGTGTATGCACATGTGGGTAAGGATAAACCTAGAACACAGATATGTTGGAATCATGGGCGTAACTACCACTATAGCAGCCATAGCGGCAGCTATGGGGCATGCAGCCCTAGGGTGCCCAGCGGCCCCATTCCCGGATTACTGACGCTCCCCAACAGACAGAGGTCCGGAGCTTCTGGGAACAGTATCCGTTATATGGAACCCACATCCAGATTTACTGTTGTGTTTCTTATTGTTTCTTTATGTATTTTACTGCAGCTTGGGGCCTCCATGTTCGTATATGTATATATAATGTGGGCCCCAAACTGCTACAGAATATATACAAACATATATGTATAAAGGAGGGCCCTGTTGAAAGGTTTGCTATGGGGCCCAGCTTTTTGTAGTTACGCCCCTGGTTGGAATAGCACTTTAACTGGACTGTGCCTCTTGCTCACCGGTTACCAGTACTATTGGGAACTAAATATAGGTACAGTACAAAGAGCTTTCACATGAACTCTTTACCCTAGAGGTAAAAAGGTATTCATGGTTACGACTGGTAAATAAATTATTACCTTAATCAGCTCATAGCTCTTTATATTTAGTTTGGATCAACTTCAATTATAAACTTAGGTATCGCAGGAGATCAAAAATAGGTTGAACTTGATTGACTGATGTCTTTTTTTTCAACCTCAACAACTATGTATGTTACTAGAAAGGAACTGATGGTGAAGTACGTTCAGCAATAGTAGAAATGGCCTGTTGATCAATTGCACTCTCTGGTTGCATGCTCGGTGGTGTGTGTTTCTATGGATTGGTGCATCTGTAGGTGCTGTCGTGATGGTGCAGCTGGGTTGTCTGGCTCGGTCGTCCCTCACATCTTTTTTTTTTTTCATTAAATAAATCAGTTTATTCTGAATTGCGTAACAGAACACTATACCCTAATCACTCATACCTTAACGAGTAGACTGTACAAGTCATTTTCTGATTGCTGTGATTGTAAATTAGTTTATATGTAAATCTATATATTAAGTAAATGTGTACATTAACTGATAAGTGTTTGTAAACACAATTACATTTGTGTTCTTATTTTTACCTTTTAGTCATGCCGATGGATCGATCAAATTTTGGGATGCTTCAGCAAGTAAGTTTTTACTCAAAACATGCAACATTTTGGAATTTACTGTCATGGTTTATTTATTACAGTATAACAGTTCTGTAGTGTAGGGCATAAGATGCACATATAGATTTTCTGTGAAATAAAGCTGGATAATTAAGTTCTACTAATATGTACTTATCTACATTAATAAGACAACTATTTAACTAGTTGAAAATAGAATTATCTGACATTATTATGTCCATAATGGACGTATGAGATTGTATTAAAGTCCAGTGCGCCAGTGCAAACCTGTATTGTTACATGGAAGCATTGCTGTACCTACATTTAATACTTTACATTCAATATCCTGATTTTATTTTGTCATCTCTTTCCAGTAACATTGCAAATGTTGTACAAGCTTAAGACGGCCAAAGTGTTTGAGAAATCGCGAAATAAAGAAGACAAGCCTAGCACAGACATCGTAGATGAAGATCCATATGCCATCCAGATGATCTCCTGGTGCCCAGAGAGCAGGATACTATGTGTGGCAGGTGTATCAGCCCACGTCCTCATTTACAGGTTCAGCAAACAGGAAGTGACAACAGATGTTATCCCGGTAAAGACAATGCTCCGTTTTGCATTTTTCTTTGGAATAGGAAGCAACGTCTTTTTGATACACTTCTAAATTGAGTTTGGCAATCTTGCGTCTGTGATAAAAATTATTTGACTAGGTAGCTCCTGTTTTATCAAAGCAAATTATATAGGAATATTTGGAAATCTATTTTGAGAGAGGAAAATAATTCATGCTCTGTGTAAGATACAAAGAATAAAAGGGAAAAGTGGCTAACAGACAGAAAAGCTTTGGGGTTAGAAAATTCATTGTATTTACGTGAATATTGAAAATTCAAGTATACAGTCCTGGCACCCAAAACAGAACCATGTTGTATATATGTAGCTGGACAGGAAGGTGCCAATGTATCCCTGCTCCATAGTGCTCAGTATAAGAACACTTATGTGCTATGCATCTGCCATGACTTTTTGGTTGCTCATGAGTTTGTGGATTGCATTCTATCCAGTTTGAGAAGTGGTTGTGCACAAAAAGATGCACAAAAAGAAGCACCATTTTAAATGATGCAGGTTTTGAGCTTCTAATCCTCTGCTAACATAGCTAGTCTATTATTACAAATGCTTTCAAGCTAGTGTTTTATAGTTCATGTCTTGGTTCTTAATTCTTTCTTTCCCAAGTAAATATCTATATTTGTATTCTGTGTGTGCTTTAAGATGCTGGAAGTGAGGTTACTCTATGAAATCAATGATCTAGAATCACCAGATATTGAACAATTGCCAACACCTAGTGGTGGACCCAACTCCCAACCCATTGTTCTTCAGTCCCACCCGTCTACTAGCAGCAGTTCATCTGATGGAATTCGTGACAATGTACCTTGTTTAAGGTGAGAAAATATTATTAATGTTCTGAGGGCAGGACACAATCGGAAGAGCCTCTGCTCAGACACTATTTTCCTTTCTTTTTGGATTGGTGTTACTGTTATAGATCAAAACAGGTGTAATATCAGGAAACCAATAAACAGTGTCTGCAAGTAGTAGTTTGAATGTTCCAGTCACTGTATATCCTGAGTTCAGTTGATGATATAGGATTGTGTAGTGTTTCTCTGAATTATCATATTAATGCATTGGTTAAAGCCATCATGTGACTAAACCACTCACATACTGTGGATTAACATTAAACAGTAGCTTTTACTAGTAATGATGGGAAACATATCTGTTCTCTAGTCTTCTTTATGATTCAGTATTGTTTCATTGAATTACAACATTATTAATAGCATCCAATTCACCTGTATGACAAGGGCTTCCTCAGGGAAAAACAGCTCCTCATAAAACATATAACTGAGTACTTCAATCGCCATTAAGAGAAAAAAAGAAAGAAATAAGAGGAAAGTTAAGAAGTGGAGGCGTATGTTATTAAGAAAATTCAGGAAAAAATATCTGCCACCACAATACTATTCATTTTCTTGTATTTTCTTTAAATATAAATGAATCCCTAAATAAACACAAGGATCACAAAGACACAAAATAATGGTCATTTTCCTTGTAACTTTGTATGGCATTGCATGGTTCACCTTGTTAATCCTCTTGCCAAAAATCCCTTTGCTCAATCATTACTAACCTTATCAGAAAATCAAATAAGATTTTATCAGACTTTAATTATACCCCAAGGTGATTCTGCTGTCATTGTTCTGTGTAAAGTTTCTGTAGAGAGAGATGTTTATGTCAGATTATTTCTCTTTCAGGGTTAAAAGCACTCCTTTAAAACAATCTGCTGGCTATCAAGTAGAACTGGTGATCCAACTTGTATGGGTCAGCGGAGAACCTCCGCAACAGATAACCAGCTTGGCTGTTAACTCTGCTTATGGCCTGTAAGTATATCTATTTTAAATGCTCTGGGGGAATATGTGCACACTAAGACCTTGACAAAAGGTGTGTGTGACTATATATTACACATGGGCTAGGAAACACTCATACATTGATGTGAGTCTATATACAGGTGTTTGTGTCAAATAGTCTTGGGAGGGGGGGGGACTTGCTTGGAGGAGCTACCTCTTTCTTCCACTTGCAACAATGACAACAACAGCATTGGGCATCATGCCCAATGAAAGTGCTGGACAGAAGCCCTTATCGGCATTATGCCAATGGTCATCAACATTGTGTTGCTAGTAACTTTTCTTCCCTTTTACCTTCCAAAAAATGACTCCTCTACTATCACGCCAGGTTTATATATTTAGTCTTTATGGTCACCAGGCCATGTGTTATCAAGCACTGCTTTACACTATATACAGTACTATATACATTGCTTTATCTGTCCCATTGATAAAATGTCCGTATATACAAGTAGGAAGGGGTGAATATGAGCAATGTGGAAGTGAAAGCGGCAGAATTGAGAGAGACAGTGCAAGTGGGGGATGAAGGAGAGTGAGGAGTCGAGGATGACACCTGTTATCTATGGTAATGAAAATAGTGGTTTTGAGCTGATGCGGGAGGGGGGTTGGGAGACCATGATTTCACTCTTGTACTTTCATTGTCTGTTATTTTCATGGTTTACATAATTTCTGCAAATCCATACATTTCAGTAGGTAGCTGTATTATACGTACTTAGGGGTATATTTACTAAGCAGGGAAATTGCAGTGAAATTCGAATTTGGGGAAGTTGCCCATGGCAACCAATCAGATTTGAGTTTCATTTTACACTCTGGAGAATGTGAACTCAAATCTTATTGGTTGCCATGGGCAACTTCCCCAAATTCGAATTTCACTGCAATCTCCCTGCTTAGTAAATATACCCCTTAGTGTCTTAGAAAAAGATTGCTATGTCTAGCTGACACATAATCTAGAGTAATTATTTAAGGTTATCAGTTGCCTTGCTGTTGGTCAGAATAATGGTTGCTTGTAATTCATCTTA
>JABWIB010002016.1:33810-44902 GCA_016617825.1 Platyplectrum ornatum | reverse complement strand
CATCCTAACCCTAACCCTCCCCTTCTACACTAGCAGCCCTAACATTAACTCCCCCCCCCCCCGGAGAGGGATTAAAGGAACCCCTAACACGAGGTTTATCTGGGAATTTGGAGTAAAATTCCTTGACGTTGGGCATGGACATTGTGAGCTGGTACCCAAGAGAGTTCCTCTGGGCCATACCCTTTCCAATGAATGAGAAAATGAATCCGATTTCGAACCTTCTTAGCATAAATAATGGAATCAATAATATATTCAGGGTGGTCACCAATCTTGATAGGTGTCGGTTTACGAAGACGTTTTGCAGGGAATTTAGAAGAAAAGAATACCGGTTTAAACAGAGAACAATGGAAAGTATTGGGAATGTGAAGAGTACTGGGAAGCAGAAGTTTAAAAGCTACCTGGTTGACTCTCTTGATGATCTTATACGGGCCAATAAATCTAGGACCCAACTTCTTGGAATGTTGTTTCAGATGAATATTCCAAGCAGAAAGCCAAACAAAATCGCCAACTTTATAAGGACACGGCCTGTGCCGTCTGTCAAAAATTTCTTGGCTTGAGTGGAGGTCTTCAGTAAAGAAGAGCGAACATCCCTCCAGATTGTCCGAAGCCGGGTGGCTGTATTCCTGATGCAAGGCTTCTTGATAGACTTATCCTCAAAGGAATTGGCTTTCGGATGAAATCCCATGATACAGAAGAAGGGTGACTTTGAGGTGGAAGAATGGGGGGTATTGTTATAAGCGAACTCTGCCCAAGGGAGACACTTTGCCCAATCATCCTTACGCTTGGAAACAAAGCAACGGAGGTAGGTCTCAAGGGATTGATTGACTCTCTCAGTCTGGCCATTGGATTGTGGATGGTACGCAAAAGAGGGACTAAGGTTGATCCCTAAAAGGTGACAAAAAGCTTTCCAAAATCGGGCCACAAACTGAGATCCCCGATCAGAGACGATGTCTGATGGTAATCCATGGAGCCGAAAAATACAGAGAGAAAAAAGCGAGGACAATTTCTTTGCTGATGGGAGACCTGCCAAAGCGACAAAATGGGCCATTTTGCTGAACCTGTCCACCACTACCCACACAGTGGTACAGGTAGAAGAACAGGGAAGATAAACAATAAAATCCATAGTGATATGTGACCATGGGCGGTGAGGAGGAGAAAGNGGTTGAAGGAGTCCAAACGGAAGTCTCTGGAGCTCTTGCTGTGGGCACAAACCTCACAAGCCTTGATAAAATCTTGGGTATCCTGGCGTATTGTAGGCCACCAAACGAATCTTGACAATAATGTGAGGGTCTTAGAAACACCTGGATGACCTGACATCTTGCAGGAGTGAAATTCCGATAGGACTGCTTTACGATGTTTAACTGGAACAAAAAGAAGACCTTTAGGGGTTGCGGATGGAGCCAGATGTTGTAGAGATGACAATAAAGAGTAGAGGTCCTGAGTGAATCCTAGCAGAATGGATCATGGAGAGAAAATTGGAACTGGGGTTGGCTTGGAAGCATGTTGATTCTGAAAACTTCGAGACAAAGCATCAGCCTTGGCATTGCGGGACCCTGGGCGGAAAGAAATGGTGAAAATAAAACGGGTAAAAAATAAAGCCCAGCGAGCCTGGCGTGCGTTGAGTCATTTGGCAGAGCAGATGTACTGGAGATTTTTATGATCTGTGAAAACTGAGATAGGGTGCTTTGCGCCCTCCAACCATTGGCGCCACTCTTCGAATGCCCATTTAATGGCAAGGAGTTCTCTATTTCCCATATCATAGTTTACCTCTGCAGAAGAAAATTTGCGGGAGAAGAAGGCACAGGGATGAAGATTCTTGGTAACCAGATCTTCCTGAGATAAGACTGCTCCAGCTCCCACATCCGAGGCATCAACTTCGATGATAAAAGGAAGGGTTGGATTACAGTGCCTGAGAACCAGGGCCAAGATGAAAGCTTTTTTGAGGGCCTGGAACGCGGATATTGCTTGGTCCGGCCAACTTGATGGGTCACCACCTTTCTTGGTGATACGAGAGATAAGTGAAGAAAAGTTCTTGATAAACTTCCTATAAAAATTTGCAAACCCGATAAATCGCTGGACTGCTTTCAAGTTGGAGGGTAGATACCACTCAACAATGGCTTTAAGTTTATCCGGATCCATAGTAAAGCCATCTTTAGAGATTATATATCCCAGAAATGCCACCTGATCCACCTCGAATTCACACTTACTCAGTTTAGCGTAAAGTTGGTTCTCCCTAAGTTTTTGAAGGACTCTTCTGACATGGATACGGTGCTCCGACAGAGATCTGGAAAAAATCAGGATGTCATCTAAATAAACGACCACAAATTCACCCAACATGTCCCGAAAGATGACGTTGACGAAATCCTGGAAGACGGCTGGGGCGTTACAGAGCCCGAAGGGCATTACAAGATATTCGCAATGTCCGGACATGGTGTTAAAAGCGGTCTTCCACTCGTCTCCTTTCCGGTAGTGTTCTCAAGTCAATCTTTGAGAACACTACCGCTCCATGAAGTGTGTCAAAGAGGTCCGGAATCAACGGCAGAGGATATGAGTTCTTTACCGAAATCTCATTAAGAGCCCGGTAGTCGATACAAGGATGGAGACTGGCATCCTTTTTGGTTACAAAGAAAAAACCGGCACCCACGGGGGATTTAGATGGTTGGATGAACCCTCTTCACTAGGTTCTCCTGGATGTAATCAGACATCGCCTTGGACTCGAGTGGAGACAAAGAATACAGACGGGCTTTAGGAAGCCTTGAGCCTGGGATTAAATCAATGGCGCAGTCGTAGCTCCGATGAGGTGGAAGGACATCTGCAGCTTTTTTGGAGAACACATCGGAGAATTCCCTGTACTGGACAGGAAGGTTTTCAGAAATGACTTGGAGAGTCTGGACAGGAATGGAAATACAGGATGTAGCTCAAGACTGACTCCAACTAGTAATCTCACCTAGAGTCCAGTCAATAACTGGATTGTGCTGGACCAACCAAGGGTGTCCTAGGATGACCGGTACGGATGAACTATGAAAAATTTCTTCGGAATGAAGAACCCCCACTGAGAGATGGACCTTGGGAGACACTCCACCAGATAATGGGCCTCCATCCAGAGAGCAGACTGATATTGGGGATTGGAGTGTGAGAGACGGTATTTGAAGTAATATGGTCAACTCGATATCAAGAAAGTTTCCAGCCGCACCACTATCCACGAATGCCCTGGAGGACATAGACTGTCGATGGTTACCGGGACCAACAGAGAGTTTTTAGAAGAAACAACTTGTAGGCCTAGATGAACCTCTCTGAAATTCTCTAGGCCTTCCCTTTTCCCGGCTTACTGGGACATTGACGGGCGAAGTGTCCTTTCTGAGAACAATATAGGCACAATCCCAGGGAACGTCTATGAAGTTTCTCCTGTTGAGATAACCGGAAGGCACCAAGCTGCATGGGTTCAGGACGTTCCGAGGCTAGAAAAGGCGCTAGAGGTAGAGGAGGCGGCAGGAGACCCTCTTTTTCCCTTTTACATTCCGCAAACCTTCGATCTATCTTTATGACTAGAGCCATTCGATCTTCCAGAGAGTCAGGGGGTGGATATTGGAGAAGGGCGTCCTTGATTTGTTCAGACAAACCGATCCTCCTCACATCCTAACCCTAACCCTCCCCTTCTACACTCCATCCCCTCCCCACATCCTAACCCTCCCCTTCTACACTCCATCCCTTCCCCACATCCTAACCCTAACCCTCCCCTTCTACACTCCATCCCCTCCCCACAGCCTAACCCTAATATATATATTATAGTATATTTATATAATAAACTCTAAAACTAATATTAGAGATTAGAGTGATAGAGAAACTACTATGTCGGGCAGATTGGATGGGCCATATGGCTGTTATCTGCTGTCACTTTCTCTATGTGTCTGTGAATGTTTTTAGTGAATAAGTAAATCCAGGTTGTTTCTAGTAAAGAGCACATGATCCATACACCCCCGCAATGCGGAACGTTACTGGATGGCGTCTCTGGAAATAGAAAACACCAGGATATCGGCATATTCCCCAGAGAAGCGCTTAAAAAAATAAACTTCCATTTAATTGATGTCAGTCATGCCTTGTCACCGGCACATTATCCNTGTTTAGCGGCTTAATGGGTAATAGTCTCAAAGTAAATCGTCTACTTAATGTTCACATGAATTCAACTGGGTGGAATCAGTCCCATTCATTTACATTCAAATTGGATCAATTTATTCATCTCGACTCCAGTTATCCAGTCAGTAAGCAAAATGCAAATGAATAAGGTATTTCAATACACAATACTCAGATATGTCAAGACAGTTGTTAAACACATAGGAGCGGATCCAGGACTCGATTAGTACCCGAACACCCAGCTGGTACTGGTTCCGATCCAGAGGTGAGTGTACACCAGCTGATGGTGATGGCGATTCAGATCTCGGCTACAGCAAAGGTCCACGTGCCCCAATCCAGAGCTCTGTACCCAGAAAGGGAGGGAAGAGATATTAGAAGGGAAGAGAAACTACTTCCGGGAGAAAAACATTGGGCAGTATGGGGGGTGGGGTGGAGGGCTTGATTTATGCAAATCACTCCCAAAGCCCCACCCCGGAATGGAAAACACATACAATTGCTATGAATGAGAGGTCACCAAGCTCTGCCCATTCATAGTAACGATCAGGGCTACAGACAGTGATTTACAGAAAGTCCCGTAAGATCCCAGGATGGAGAGAGAACTGCCCAAAATCCAAGAGCCACCCGCACATTGTGGGAGAGTTGGCAACCGTGGGGTAGAGTTAGGGTTAGGCTGGTGGAAGGGAGGTGATCTTAGAAGGGAAAAGGTAGGCTGTGGGTAGATGTAATGGAAGAGGAGGTTTAGGGTGTGGATATGGGATATGGGAGAAAACCTTACCAGATGGCACCAGGGATCCTTCAGTCGAAGAACGCAGATCCCTTAAGGTGGCCATTCTCAAGAACGACATTGTTCACTGACAAGCGGGATGGTTTTCCCAAGGGCCATCCACATGAACAGTGTCGTTCTTGTCGTGGCCATAAAAAAAGAAAGAAAAGAAAAAAATAGAAAAAAATGAAATAAAAATATCCTCACTTTACAGATGTCTCCACTGGGCATCAGAGTGGTGCCAGCTCCTTCTCCCTCTGCATCGGTGTCTCTGTCTTGCAGGAGGAGTACATCTCTTTCGTCGTCTCTGGCGTCTCTGTCTTGCACGGAGTGTCCTCTCTGGCTGCACTGGAGGCACCGGAGCATAGGAAGAAGGAGCTGGCACCGCTCAGATGCCCAGCAGAGACATCTGTAACGTGAGTATATTTTTATTTCATTTTTTACAATTTTTTTTTTACAATCTTTTCACCGATTTCGCTTGTTTATGTTTTGCTGTGTTTGGTCGCCGTTGGGGTTTTTTATGTGGCCATCCACAGACAGATTTTTTCCCAAAACCCACAAATATTCTGGGTTTTGGGTAAAAATCGGCCCATGAATGGCCACCTTTAAGGTTATTCAGACTTGATAACCACACCCTCAATCGCTCAGAGGCCGGCAGGGTTATTTGGCAGGACCGCTGTCATGTATTACTGCCAAATTTATAATGCTTGCGCTAACGTCCGGAAAGGGAAGTGGCAGTAGTTCATTTAGCCCAGACGACCCATTGTGACCTGGGAATCCTGGCATTACTCTGAGAACAGGTTACCCACAGTTATGTTATGACTGCACTGGCCATAGCAGAGTAATTAATTGCCTGTACGGGACAGCTAGATCTATTGCCATCGTGCATAATTATGCGCTGATTATTCCAGTGCGTTTAAGATAACTCTTATGCTCTGGGCACAGAGCTGGAAAATCACTTATTTCATGTATTGTGCGATATATACTTATTAAGTGAAAAGGTCAAGGCGATGATTTCCTCCGCTATGGAGGCGGCTGTAATATATCCAATGTAATCTCTGGAGTAGAATGTATTTATTATGCAGAAGTTTAATAGCAGTGTCTCAGCTCGCTGTGATAAAGGAAACAGAATTAAACCGCGCTTATTCATGTCTATGAGGGGAGGAAGGAACGGTGTATTATATCATGTACCATTGTGCGACGTTTTGTTGAGTGCAGCCTTCTGTCCGGTTCTTAATAGGGAGAGGAACACACAATTTTTAATCCNGCTGTCAGCAATGAAGAAAATAATTTATGGTTGACGCTTCTTCATCCAGGAATTTCACTGTGGGGGTGGGACTTGAGGGTGTGTTTATGCAAATCACTCTTCAAACACCACCCCCGCTTAGATGTGACAGATGTGGATGCAAAAGGACATCTGACATCCAGAAACCACAATAAGATTTCTGTCTCAAAAGTATGGAAGTTCCTGTATGTATGGATACACAGGGAAAGTGGGAACATATTGTAAAATGACCGGATACAGAGGGTACGCCCACTTGTGATCCCAGGAAGTTGAAATCCCAGGCAAATCTCCTGCATTCGGTCAAAGCCGCGATCAATACCAGAAATGATACTATTAATCTCAGAGCGGTGCTACGTCTCTAGGCACCCTAGGCAAGATGTGGCACTAGCCCCAATCGAGCTTTTCTGCATTATGCTGTATTACACAGGTATCACAGGTACAGGTGTCACATTAATCCGATCCTCCAGTTACACCACATTACAGTGTACTACCCTGTACTCACACACCGTATATGTATCTGCATTGTGCTGTATTACACAGGTATCACAGGTACAGGTGTCACAGGTAGTTCTATGGACGTGTTTGCGCTCAGTATGAACTGAGCGCAAACACGTCTTTTTGTGTGTCTCTAGACCAGACGTTTCCGCGACACAGGATCAGCAGAAAAAAAACAATTCCTTTTCCGTTCCATNACAAAAGGAATAGTACAGTGACATTTCCAAATAAGAGAATAAGATGAACTCCTCTGAGGCNTTGCCAGGTTTGATGGCAGACCCCTCTGATGATGATTTCTTATCTCTGTCATTGTCTGGGCGTCCATGAGATGCGTTGCCCTGGTGCCTGTGGCTCAGTATATAACATTCTCCAGCATTTCAGGCCAGAGATTGCAGACACTGGTGCTGGATAACAGGACGGGACATTACAATTAGCATTCAGCTAGAAAATAAGACGGGACGTGCGGATGCTTTTCTCATTATCTTTTCCCCTCTCGCTGCCAAGGCGGCTCTGCCTGACTCAGTTAGCAGCATCTTGTCATGTCCGCTCGCTTCCCCGGTGTAGAACTCAGTGTCTGCTATGAATATGTCGCTGCAGAGAGAATCAGAGAATAAACCGAATAAAGGTCAAACGCGGAGATTTTCTGATGGATCCAGATATCTACCACACGACTCCTCACTCCCAAAGATCTACCACATCCCCCCGCTCCCAAAGGTCTCTGCGGTTCATTCATGTTGCGGTCGCTTTGAATGGGAGGGTTAGGTTTAGGCTATGGAGAGGGATGGTGCATAAGAGGGGAAGGNTAGGGCTAGGTTGCAGGGAAGGGAACGCATGGTAGAAGGGAAGATTAGGGTCAGGCTATGGGATGGGATGGAGAATAGGAGGAAAGGTATAGAGCTGGACTGCGGAGAGGGGATAGAGTGTAGAAGGGCAAGGCCAGGGTTATGAAGAAGGGTTAGGTTCAGGCCACGGGGAGGAGATGAAGTATAGAAGGGGAATGTTAGGGTTAGGCTGCAAGAAGGAGATAGTGGAGCATAGGAGTTGGGAAGGGTTAGGCCGTGGGAGGGGATGGGGCATAAGAAGGAAGGTTAGGGTTAAACTGCAGGGAGGCAGAGCTGGTGCTAGGTATGCAGGCGCCCTAGGCAGACCTAGCAAAGTGCCCCCTCGTCGGCAAGTGACGTGCGGTGTGATGTCGTGAAGTCACGTGCCGGCGCAATGTCATGACGTCGAGCCGCTTCTAAACTACAGTGGAGTGCGGCAGGGTAACCTTCCGGCCAGCTGGCCGGCCACCCTCCCTGTTTTTTATTATTTAAAATGCTGCCACTGTGGTGCCCCTGCCGGCCGGCCGCCCTAGGGCGCGCCTGACCTCCCCCAGGAACCATCTACAAAAACCTCCTTCTCTGGGAAATCTCTCTCCCCCTATGTCTCCGACAAGTGTGCGCGCCGCAGTCGCCCTCCTCTGCTACAAATCAACATGAGCTGACCCGCAGACATTTTCCATTATCCCTCAATGTCTTCCCTCGTCTTCTGACATTACTTTCTAAAATAACCAACCTAATGCAATGGTGGCTCCCCATGGTCTAAACTCTAACAGACCGCCCCCAGCCAAATCTTGAAGAATCTCGGAGAGAGACGCTCTGTTCCTCTCTTGGTCGTGACTGGTGGGAGAGAATGGAAAAGGTTACACCCCGGGTGAGGTCATCACTGGCCGCCTGCACCCATGAGATTGGGAATGACGCGGACAATCTAGAGGGACACTTATCACTCAACCTTCGACCATCACTCCACCAAGGGTTTACCGTACGAGTAGAAGGTCTCTTCTTGCCTCACTCTCCACTGATCCTCCAACATATCTGGAAACTAAATAATAGGAGGACACTGAATAAGAGATGTGATGTTTTCATATTCCCATTATTTTATTATATTCCCCTTATAACTGCTTTTACGATCCTTAATTACTGGTACTAAGTTCTCACATACATGATTCATATCTGCTGACTCCCCCAGTACTCCGTATACTATCATTTACATATCTACCTGAGTCTCTTCGCTCCAACAATTATCTCTGTTTGGATGACTCTGATGCTCCCATCGGAGAAGAAGCAGGAATATATTTATAGAAAGTTATGTCACTGTAGGAAGGGAATCTGAGCTCTGAGAGATATTTACCTATCAGTGGGAATGCGCAGA
Organism: Platyplectrum ornatum; assembly: GCA_016617825.1. NCBI lineage: Eukaryota > Metazoa > Chordata > Amphibia > Anura > Limnodynastidae > Platyplectrum > Platyplectrum ornatum. The sequence continues at coordinate 36,038 of JABWIB010002016.1, read as the reverse complement.
ACTGGTATTACATTGAATATATATATATATATATATATATATATATATATATATATATATACATATACAGCTAAAGTGCAGAAATCACGATCAGTTCGGTTTCTCACATTACCGATGTAATGGGCACATTACCCACCGGGCACCAGTTAAGGTGCAGAGAAGACAGAGAAATGAGTTTGACATAGACAATCGTCAATCCATTGAGAAGCTACGATGTGGAAAAACTCGATGTGCTTCTGTGTCTTCTGAAACCCCATCCTGGNGCCACTGGGTTGTTATGTCGCTGTTCTACGAGCAGCAACTTCATATGTTGCATGCACTCTTATCCAAAACACCAGCTTTGGTGCCGTGCTCGTAAAAGCCATGCTCTGTTTCGCCAAGAACTGTAGATAAAATCGAGCGGGGATCAGTTTTGGTAATGTAACCTATACTATCCAGGTTGTTCCAGCATTGAGCCAGAGTGTAAAAGGGGAAAGTTAAGGTTATGCTGTCGGGAGCAGGTTACTTGAAGACAGGATATGTTCAAAAGATAAAGTGTAGAAGGGGAAGGTTAGTGTTAGGCTGCAAGAAGTAGGTAATGGGACGTAGGAGGGAAGGGTTAGGGTTAGGCTGGAAGATGGAGGTAATGGGTTAGGCTGTGGGAGGAGATGAATCATAAGAAGGAAGGTTAGGGTCAGGCTTCTGCAGGGAGGAAATAGATTGTAGAAGGAGAAGGTTATGGATAGGCTACTAGGAGAGATGGCATAAAGAAGGGATAGGTTTAGGACACATGGAGGAGTTTAGGAGGGGAAGGTTAACCATCTAGAGTAATTAAGTCATTGGGAACAGATGCTGAAGGGGTGCAGGGGCTCTGGATTGACCACAACCCACCCCCTACTGTAATCACTTCTGACGCGGCCAATCAGGAGTAGGGGATCCTGCCCCTGAATAAAGGGGGGCTGCTTTGAGATCATTCTGGATTTACCAGCCAATTACATTCTGGCTATAATAGTACATTCACTATAATAAAATATCTAGACAACTCCCCTTCCATTATTCTAACCCTAAACTAAACATGTATAGCTTGGAAGAGCTGCATTAAAAGACAAGAGTGTGTGTATAAACTGCAGGGTGCATTAAGTGGAAATGTGCTGAAAGAGTAGTTGGTAAGTAGACTAGCCTCCTATCTGACTAACATAACAGAACAAAGTATAAGGATATTATAAATCTAAAACTACACTGGGGGTCAAACAGGGTCTGGGGTCACTATGGCTAATAAAATATACTGGGTTCACTGGGCCGAGTAGCTTTGATCTGCCGTCTTGTCTATGTTTCTGTAAGATGACAATCTGGCAGCTGTCACAGTTACATTACTATAGAGGCTGTATCGTCTCTTCACTCCAGTGATTTTATCTGCGTCCCCTGCATAAACATATTACTAAGAGAAGAGTCCATTAGCTGGAGGATTGATGTATAGAGCTACCTCTCTAATAGGTCCTGCTCGTTGTTGGTAATTGCTTTTCTACCTCTTGCCAACTGCAATCATAACATTTTTAAGGCTATTACCTGCAGGCTTGGGACGTGTAGCAATCTGGCCATTAATGTTTTCTGTAGATGTATATGTATCATTTTAAATGTCATATATATATATATATATATATATATATATATATATACTGTAAAGGGTGTAGATACCGTAAAGGGTGTAGATTCATCGCAGTCACTATGGCGCAGGGGCGATTAAGGTTCGTGCACAGTAATGGCGGTTTGTAACTCGCTGCAGCTTAACAGGCAAGGTGGTGGCCAGTCATTTTCAACACGGCGGGCAGCGTTTGCTGAAGGGAGTGTGTGCTCACAGAAATCAGTTCTGAATAACCCCTGAATCACCCCTTTATTGAGTGAGATGTCCTTTAGCAAAATGTCCCCTGAACCTGGTTCCTTATGGGTAGCAGTCACTGCAGACGGTTGCTCCGGAGTCTCTCTCTGGTCTCACGCTCCGGTCCAAAAGGCTTCTCATTCTCAGTCACAGCATCAGCAGCTCCACTTTCTCTGGATCTCTGGCACACAGGCAACTATCCCAACTTCTTCTCCCTCTGGAGCTCAGGAACACAGCTATCCCGCCTTCTACTCAGGAGCCGCTCACAGTCTCTCTCTCTCAGTCCATGGTCTCCAGCACACTGCTTCCACCAGACTGTTTGTCTAGACCTGGGGTCGGCAACCCGCGGCTCCGGAGCCGCATGCGGCTCTTT
>JABWIB010002016.1:11138-25140 GCA_016617825.1 Platyplectrum ornatum | reverse complement strand
CATGACGAATTTACTGAAAATCGTCAGTGTATCCGTCAGTTTAGTGCAATATCACCTGACGAATACCCGTTTTTGTAAATGGGATATCGTCAGCATTCGTCAGCCATTACAATTCGTCAATACAATTCGTCACTTACTGAATACTATACATCACCAGTCATTGACGAATTTATATCACTGACGAACGCTGACGAAATGAATTCTCTGCACAATTCGTCAGTTAGTGAATTCCCCCCAGGCCTCCATTGTCAAAAAAGACCCATAGTGCTGCAGCTACTGATATCAGTGTGATGAAGGAGGGCACAGTGTGATACAATTGGTAACGTCCACGCATTACTGGTCACTCCAATGGGCTTCTCATCATTTTTAGCCCCAGGCCCATGTGGCACTTAGTCCGACCCAGCATATGTCCCCAAGGATAAAAGACGGCAGCATGGGAGTGGGACAAATGGCGTGGTTTATGCATATCAAACCCAAAGTCACGTCCTCTAGTTAAATCTTTGGTTTTCTATGGATGGACGGGGCGTGACATCACCAGGGCTTGAACCGTTCACAACTGAGGCGATTACAGGAGAAGTAACTGGACTCCGGGAGTCAGGGCCGCCATCGGGGGGGGGGGACAGCTGGACCTACAGTCCCGGGCCCGGCCGTCCCTCCACCCCCCAACAGTGGCCCGGCGCCTTGTACTGGTTTGCCGGCCACTGCCGGCAACCAGCGTAAAATCACATAGACGCATTATTGGCCCAACGTCCTCCCGCAGTGACGTCACTTCATCCTGCTGTTATGTGGGGGACCCGGCCGCCCGGGACTTTGTGTGTCCCGGGCCTGGCCGACCATGGCGGCGGCCCTGCCAGGAGTCTCCCTGACATTCCGAGGGATTCAGAAACCCTGGATTACCCACGTTATAATGAAACCCTGAATATTCCAATATATTTGACTGGAATCGGACCTTTGTCTCTGTTTATGCCTATGGCCTGTCACAAGAGGTATTTGGTAAAATTGGTGTATGATGGGTCTTTTGATCATGCGTGGTCTTTGGCGTTCTGCTACTGGATCATTAGTGCAGAACTTCATGTTGCTTCATGTGACAAACATTTTCTTTATTTGTTCAGTATCAGTCATTTTATGAGGTTAGAATGGGCTGAAGTGAATGATCATTGGGAATGGAACTTAAGTGAATGATGGAAATGTTATATTGATATACTGGCAAACTAATGAATGTTATATTGGTGCTCTGACCAGACTGAAGACAATCACACATTACCTCTAGCCACCCCTTCCCATACAGTTCCTGAACTGAGACACCTCTGACATCATTATTAGAAATATACTCATATTATGTTGCATTCTGGGATTTGAGTTCACATTCTGAAGCAGCTCTTTATTTTGGACTCTATAATTTTCTCTAATATCATCTGATCCCGGGGAATGCTGCTGTTTCCTCTGTCTGCCTGCAGCGGTTTTGCTATTAATGTCATTTCTCGCCAAAGCATCAGTTAAACAGGATGGGGAATGATGGTTTAGTAACAGAACCCATCAAGATCCCAGCCAAGGTAGAAGTTCAGAAATGGTGTTTACTCCCTCTCTGCCTGTCGTCAATGATATATTACAGCTTTAACAGACCAGACAACATCACATTAATCCTCAGAACATTGTATAGACCATTATACACAGGGAGCATTGTATAGACCATTATAAACAATAGTAGAGAGCAATATATATATATGTTATGAATTATAGAGAGCATTGTATAGAGCGTTATAAACTATGAGAGTATGCTATATATATGTGACACCCCAGGAACGATGACGTCAGGGATGCCATACAGACCGGTAGAATGGATGAGTCTGGAAACTGGAGTAATGCAGAGTATTACCCTTACTACCACGCCAAACCCAACTCCAACCTGGCACCGACCGAAACCTCTGTAGGAGGGGAGGGAGACCCACCCCGCAACTGTTACCATTCCCTACCTAACCCGATTAGGAGACATGGTTTGCACAATACAATTTAAGGACTGAGGTTCCTAGAGGAAATTCTTGGCTCTGACTTAAAGCTAAATAAGATAAATTTTTCCAATTGAAAGATTTTTCAAGAGTGGCCAAAACCATGTTGAATTGCAGGGGAGGCAAATTGAATTAATTGCAATCAGTATTACAGGTGAGAGATGATATTTCCTAGTACAAGTGTAATAACAGTGTAACAGTAACGCTAGTCAGTATCTGTGTGCAACATGCAACAATAAAGTATTCTCCCTGCATGCAAACACTGACATTCATTTTACCCCCCCCTGCAATCCCACTCTTGAAAAATCTTTCGATTGTAACAATTTATCTTATAGTGTATGGCCAGCTTAAGTTACATACAAGAATAAATCAAAATACAATTAAAGCATCAATTAGTCGTCAATTAAATACAATTACTTCTTTGGGCACCATGCTGGATGAAGGCATAATGCACATGAGTCTTGGGCACAACGGGGAAGGTGTTAACCTCGGGCGATGGTTGGGCCCCGGGATGAAGTGTTTCTATTCTTTTGTTTATACTTTCTTTTTTTGTATATAACATAGCGATATTTGGTATTCACCTATTGCTGAGACCACGTGGGAGGTCTCATTAAAACTTAAGAGGCGAATATAGGGGAAAGCGCCACGATAGAGACACCACATTGTATATATTATACATTGAAACAACCATATGTTTCTATTGGCAGCGGTTCAGCGATGGTTGGTTGCAGCAATAGCACAAGTGGAAAGGGGCTTGAAGCCGCGGCGAATTGGCAATCCAGGGCAGATCACTCCTCCTCCCGGTACATTCACAGTCTCTGTGAGTCTTACCAGACTCAGTCAACAGGGCGACAATGTCTGGTTCCTGGCTGGACTCACGGTTTTGTAGTAGAGGTTCATCCCAGACTTCATCCCAGATGTCCGCGACCACCATCACAGGCATCTTTCTCCTCCTCTCAGTTCTTGGTGGGATGGTGTACTATAGGAGGGCCTCGGCAGTACAAGCCATCATCACCCTTGAATTAAGCTTTCTTCTGTGCCTCTTTCAGCGAGTCTAGCCAGTCACACACGCTCTTCCCTTCTATTGAGATCCTTGGGTGGTTTTCTCCATATATTGGGCCCGGCCATGGCCATTCAATCGGTGGCTCCAACCAGCCGAAGGGTGGTTGACTGTCGAAAGGTTCCTCAGGAACGTGGGGCTATCTGGGCGTTCAGTTTGTACTGGACGTCTCATGGGCATATCAGATGCCTCCCCCAATTCCTCGGTATTGGGCAGCGTCCCTTAGGGAATGAACAGGGCCCCCTCCAGGCCTTCATCAGTCCCCTTGCTGTGGTCGGCCACTTCTTCTTTTATTAGGATTGGACCAACTTCCATGGTGTTAACACTTTACTGCTCAGCCTCCTACAAGTTGTTATCAATCTCTCAAACTGCAGCACACCCAACTCCTCTTGTTGCGCACTTTGCAAATCAAAATCGTTAGAAACTTGTCAGGGTGCTGGATCCAAAGGAGAGAGGGATGCATAGAGACAAGATAGGCAACACTCCTGGTCTTCAGATACGAATCAGCTTTATTAAATATAGTGGAACATACCGTTTCAAAGGCTGATGATGTAGAGACGCCCATGCCAATCACAGTGGAAACCTGATGGCGTCTCGGCAAGAAGGCGTCACTCCCCAGCTCCATGACATCAAAAGGCCTAGTGCCTTTGAAACGTTGGTATGTTCCACTGTATTTAATAAAGCTGATTCGTGTCTGAAGACCAGGAGTGCTGTCTATCTTGTCGCTATATATATATATATATATATATATATATATATATATATATATATATATATATATATATATATAGGAGCTCAATAACAGGCGCTCTCCCTTCAGGCATCCCCTGCATCTTGAAGAAGAGTTGCCGACAGACAAGGACTGTAGTGACAGTGATTGGTGGTGGGTGCTATGGCCCCCCTCTAGTGGTCAGACCCCTTAGCAGTTGCACCCCTTGCACCCTCCATAGTTACACCACTGGTTAGGATTATACTACAGGGAAGGGATAGAGAATAGAAGGGGAGGGGGGTTAGTGTTGCTGAGAGAGGGACTGGTTAGATAAAGGGTCAGGTATTGTATTCTCCCTGCTTAGTTAATTTAGGCCAAAGAGTGACATATAATAGAGCATTGCCTCAGCATACAGGGATGCTGGGACGGGGAGCACAGAAAGGGGGGCTGTCGAAGGTAAACTGGGTCGTCTGGTCACCCGAAATAAACCGCCTTGAAAACTCTTCCCTTCATGAAGCCAACGAAGCATATGAATAAACCAGTCACTAGACTGAGCAAGGTATGTCTGCATAGCGGCGTCTCATTACTATTCAGATACTGTGCAGTCGGTGTTGACCGTTGCCATGTCACGTCTAAAAATCTATTTCTATTTATCTATTTCATATCTATTCTATATTACTGTATTGATATTTACAGTCAGTGCAAGCGGTACGATGCCAGCTCTCTGTAATATGCCTGGTGTCCTCCACTTGGCCTTGTCTTTTGCCTGGCAGTGCCCCAGCTATGGGATGTTTTTCTACATAGTTAAGCTGGAAAGAACATAATGTTCTGGAGAAACTTTTGTTCTGATCTTGGTAATTGTACATCATAATATGCCGTGTGAGAGTTCATCTTCCCCAGCTCGTGTGGCATTCATCATTGTCAGCTACGTGGGCCGGGATCAGACCACACGCATGGTCATCGATGTGAAGGACACGCGTATGATCTGGCTATCATCTGGAATTATGGGAAGGGGTTTCTTTAGATTGCCAGCTGTTAGGTGCATATTATATGTACAGGGTTGTGGTGCGCGGAGATCTGAGCTGTACATGGCCCAGTTATTATGTAACATGTGGCATATGCAGCTTTAATAATATTTTCCTAATGACTTTCACAGGTTTTTGGAGATCAGCGCAGGTTTTTGGCAATAGACGCGTGTGCTAACTCGTGTTACGCGTGATATAACAATGCAGGAAAATAATGGGAATGTGGGAAGACAAAGCTGCCTCCCTATTATGACACATTACACACCAGTCTCCCAGTACTGACCTCTGTAACTAGTGTATGTAATAAGTTGTGTGATCCCAACAGCAATAGGACCAGTCCTTTATAGGGTGTAGAGAGGTGACTGTACAGAACCCTACAAAGACAGATCAGAGGAGAGACACCGGAAGAGCTTAAATCTGATTGGTTGCTATGGGCAACATCCCCACTTTTCAATCTCCCTGCTTAGTAAATTTAAGCCATTGAGAAAGAAAGCAACAGGGAAGAGGTAAATAAACAGATAAAAGACACAGAAGCACTGGGTAAACTAGGCAACGAACACATGCAATAAATGAACCGAGGAAAACGGACTAATGAAATATGCACATTGAACAGGGGTAAAATTGTGGAAACACAACAGCACCTGGAAAGCAACAAATAAAGGCAACACCAACAATGCAAGAACTGGGAATACCGGGAAATAGCTAGAGTCCAAAAGTCCATGTTCAGAAGACCAAGATGATTTTGCAGCATGCAGGGCGATGCTACCATTAGGTGATCTTAAGCAGTCACCTAGAGCACCAGACCTTGGGGGAGGCAAAAGTGCCCCCTCACTCCCTATTTGAACCGGGGTTGGAGGGGTGTTGAGGAAAGTTCTAGGTCTCGTCTAGGGCCCATAGACCAAGCACCAGCCTGTCATGCATTGGAGTACTTTCATTCAAAAAGGAGGACTACATGGATGAACTGACTGCTGGAGTTTTATAGAGGGAACTGAGCTCATGGTAAATACGAGCAGACATGAAGAGTGACACAGACTGGGGAACATTCATGAAACAAGTAGGCAGAGCAACAATACAAGAGAACTGGAGGTACAGAAAAACAGGGAGCTAAGCACGAACATAGGGAGCAGGGTAGCAGGGAGAAGGAACAAGACTGAAAAGCAAGGACACAAACAGTAACAGACAAACTGCAGAAATAACAATGAACACATGGTTAAATACACAAAGATCTGAACAGTGGCACCTCTGGTGAGTGCTGGAATGACACTGTAAAGTACCACAGGCAGCCTACCTGGTGAGAGGCCAGTGCTACAAGTTCCAACTGTGGCCAGCATGGTCTGCTGGGGGAAGCTAGTTAATATAACCAAGTGCCAGGTGCTGTCCATCAGGGATAGACAGACACCTGACACCAGAGCTGGAGACTGCCTGCCAGAGATGGCAAAGGAGCTGACCATGACACATTACAAGCACTGTAGGGTCTTGTGTGTGAGGACAGTGCGTAGTCACAGCAACAAGACACGCCAGAATTAACAAGAGACAGGTTACTCAGATAACGCAATCATTTCTATGCTCTGTCCCCCCTTTGGCACAAAACATTGTATAAAGGCAGCAGGGGCTACAGGTAAAGCTATAGGTTAAGCTAGTGTTAGGGTTGGAGCTAAAATTAGAGCTAGTGTTAGGGTTAGAGTTAGGGTTAGGAGTTAGAGATTGGGTTGAGGCTAGAGCTAGGATCATGGCCAGGGTTAGAGATTGGATTATGGTTAGAACTAGGGTGGTTAGGGCTGGGCATAGCATACCTTCCAGTATTTGAGAAGCCAAAAATGGGGCAAGCAAATTTTGTCCAAACCCTTGGTCCCGCTCAAGTCTTGTCCGACTGAGCCAAAACCTCACCTCATGTGAGGCCTGGTCCTCGTAGTCTTTTGATATAGTGTATATTGCTCCTGCCACTGTGCTCTTTCCCAATGATTCAGTGGGTAAATTATTTATATTATTATTATTATTTTTTTTTTACATATTTTTTTACTGTAGGTAATATAATAAATATACACGTTATACAGGTACACGTTATAGGCTGATAGCTTTTTACAACGAGTAACAAGTAGATAACAAATAATATAGTGATATAGGATAAATAAAGCAATGCTCCAGATAAAGACATGCTTTGTGTGACAATCACATTATCAGTCTGTTGTCACTCTGCTCCCCCCCCCCCAAAACGCACGCTCTATAGGCAGATTTACCGTAATGCGTTTCTAAATACCTAATCACTGTGTTGAGACTGTGAATGGCAGCTATGAAAGCACAGAGTCATTTCACTTCCACTTGCAGAATATATTTGCAGCCTTCACGGCGGTTGTATAGAAATTACCAGTTATTGGACAGACAGATAATGGCGGCGCACAGAGGTAACCCGCCATCAGAGTAATATGGCATCATGCTAAGTACAGATAAAGCACATTCTAAATTCTGAGGTTCAGCCGCATGTAACAGAGACAGCATTTAAATAAACATCTCTGCAGACATGGCGGTGGGATCAGCTTCCTCCTAATAACTCCTCTGTCAGGGTATTATATCCACTTTTATTCCTCTGCACATTAAGGCTGCTGACTCGTGTGAAATGTCTCAATGCTTCAGTGATGCCCATAAAATAAACCGCTGTCAGTGAAAGACCGAAATAAGAAAGAAAAAAAGACGTATAAATCAAAATATTGCTACTTACTATGTAATTAGACATAAGTATATGTCTACATAATATCCGCCTTTTATCCAACATTTACTTTGCAGTTCACTAGGTGGATCCGTATGTATACTCTCTTATTATGTTAAGTATTATAAATATTAAATCATAGTAAATTATATATATATATGAATTATTATAATTATTAAATCATAGTAAATGTTATATATATATAATTGAATTATTAAATCCTTGTAAATGTAGTAAATGTTATATATGAATTCATACCCCATCTGTCCATAGTAACGGAAGGGACCTGATGCAATGATTCTCCTGGAGATTTGCCAGCTCTTCTGGGAGTCCGGGAGCTGCACCCTGAAATTTTTGAGTCGCCCACAAATTCCAGCAACTATGGAGCAAGTAAGGAGCACCGCAAGTCCTGCGTTCAGATAACTGAAGCCAAAAACTGAAAATTCTAATGCGTACAGTAGGGGGAAGACCAGGGCCGCCGCCACAATCACCCGGGACTTTCAAAGGGGGAAGACCAGGGACCCCCCCACATAACGCCAGGATGTTGTGACGTCATGACACCACAAGGTCACTGCGGGAGGCCATCGGGCCTATTTAAACTCACATAGACGGCAATAATGGTGTCTACATGATTTCATGCAGGCTGCTGGCAGTGGCCGGCGCACCAGCACAGGGCGCCGGGCCACTGCTGGGGGGTGGAGGGACAGCCGGGCCCAGGACTGTAGACCCGGCTGTCCCCTCCTGATGGTGGCCCTGGGGAAAACCACTCTCCGCGCCATCTGTAAAAGTACTCTACTATGTGGTAGAAATTAGCAGCTTAAATTAAATTTGTTTTCTGAAGTTACACCTTATTTATGTAGACATAGAAAATCAGTGTTTATTCTTCCAATCAGCCTGGTACCAGGGAGCAATTGACACTGATACGTCATGTCCTCTCTTCATCGTTAGTTAAACATAATGTAATTTTTGGAACACAAACAAAAATCATGGGGCGCCAGGAAAATATTATCTAATAAAATGTGTATTTCTTTTACTATGAATCAAACGAACCACCAGAGGGGTGAGGTCTTCATTTCTAAACTTATCACTTATAAATCATCACACTGTTTACTTACCATTAAGAAGTTCTAATTTACTAATTAGAATTACTAATTTGCAGCTAAAACCACACTCCAGTCACAATGAGATGGATGGAACTAATGTCACTCATTCATTACTCACAGCGGGAGTAAAGTAGTGACAGAATCTTCTTAATGATAAGTAAACAAACTTTGCAGCCTACCCCAGTGAGAAAAGCTACATAAGTGATTTCACCACGTATAACAGTCTGTTCTCGTGTTTGGAAAAGTCTCTGCGTGGAGTCATCTGTATATCGATCTGTCAATAGTATCTTTACTCCCATAAAAATGTGGAGCCATAATGTGGTTATTGATCATACATATATGTTATATTTCAGTATCATGGATCGCTACTTGATATTCATACTAGGATTACAGAGACTGGCTTTATTTAGTGCATACACTTTCTTCATTGCTGGACTGTTATATTATATATTATATTATGTATTTTTGTATAATCTGCTTATTAGCTCTCTCACTCCATTTTATATATTTTTGTTGAGCAGGCTTAAGGTGGCCATCCACGGGCTAAATTTTACCCTAAACCCACAATTGTCGTGGGTTTAGGGTAAAAATCGTCCTGTGGATGGCCTCATTAAAAAAAAGAAATGGCTATAAAACACGTAAAACCTGAACAAGCGATATCGTGGATCAATCAGATTTTCCGATTGATCACCGATGATCATTTGTTAAAAAATAAAACACACTCTCGGAACTGTGGATGGCCCCTTCTTGCGATGGCCCGGCGTCTCCATCTTGATGGCGACGGGGCCACGCAAATACAGTGTCTCTCAGTACAAGACGGAGACACCGGACCATCACAAGAAGATGCCAGGCACAGCTCCCTTGCCTGGAGAAGACGGAATGTAAGTATATTTTATTTATTTTTTTTATTTTTTTCCCACAGGTCTTTACAGGTTTTTAATTGCTTTTATGGTCACCATGAGAACGATATAGTTCTCGTGGATGGCCCTAGGGAAAATCACCCAGTTTGTCGGTGCCGATATACTATGAGAACCATGTCGTTCTCGGGAATTGCCAACTTAAGACATCCATTGTTCCGAGATTAAGGTTCTAGTTTAATGGCTCTTAATTCCATTATAATATTCTGTTGGATCTTCAGTGGCCACAATACCTTCCTACCAAAACATATTTGATTGATAGGAACCAAGTTGACCCGGTTTACACATTTTCTCTATTTCACTTTTCATATATGTTGATGATGTATATAAATATATGATCCAGCACAATGCCATCACAAAATAAGATCCACATAGTTACATCTCCATTCATCATACAAACGTATTTTCCACCAAGGGCGATATGTGCTACTAGTTTAGTGATGTGTTCCTTCTTCTTGACGTAATTGTGATTCAGATGCTGTTGTGTGTTACAAAGCCTTTAATCAATACAAGGATGGCCGGAGAGAACAGATGTACAGAGGAAGATTTTGTTTCACATGTGCACTGTGGAGAGTTTCCTGGAAGGTATGGAGAAGAAGAAGAGTGGGTGAAGCAGTAGATAAAAGGGACAGGCGCCTGGGTGCCCATCGGCATCTGTTTTCTTAATCCACTTTATTAACTTGTCAATGTATCCAGAGGGCACATGTATAAGGATTGTTTGAACGTTATGTTATGGAAATGGAAATAATGCTTAGAATAAGCAGCAGTACAAAAGTCACTTGTATGTGTGTTGCAGAAATCATAATGGCCCCCGAAGACTCACATATAAGGACTGGTCCAGAGTAACAGTCCCACACATCAATGTCAGATGTCTGTATTTAGAAAATATTTAATGAATGGATAAGTATTCCAAAATATCCTTTTAGTCTTATAGGGGCTGATTCAATCCCTCGCGTTTTGAGCCGCAATGAGCCGCAAGCTAAAAAACGCAAGTTTTTCTCCCTTACGCTGTTTGCGTAAGGGGGGGGAAACTTTGCGACCAGTGAATTAAATCGGCCCCATAGTCTTTTTTTTTTTATGCTCCCCAGGAAATTGACAAGGGCCACTGACAATAAAGGAAATGTCACTCAAAACCCCTGGTGCCGGGGTTTATGATGGTTCCTCGGCTATGGTCCTGTCTGTTATAATCTGTCTTCAATGCTTTTGTGTATTGCGTATGGTTGCTAGGAATGGCTTAAAACATTCATACAGGTGTATGCATGTGTATTATACACCAGGGCACAATATAAAAATATATTTTGTCAGCCTGCCAAATATGCACATTGCAACTGCTGACAAAACCTTCTGTCACCTGACAACATCTTGCAGTGTGTACAAGATGTGTGTATGCTCATTGGGTTGCCACTGTGCCATCCTATAGGACTGATACGGATCTGCTGTGCAGATCAATATATACTTTTATTGGTTGGTTAAAATAATGTTTTGTTGAATTTCAAATATTGGTAAAGAATGACTATGCTGAAATACCCCTATTTAACAACATGCCCATTCATTACACCAAAGAATCTTCATCCCGACCCAAAGAACCCAACGAGGCAGCATCATTCTACAAAGGTGTGAGTCCAGGGAGGGGAGGCATTGTGGAAAGGGATGGTTAGGCTGGTCTGTAGGGAAGGAGAGGGATCATAAAGGTGAAGGTTAGGCTGCAGGGAGGGAGTGGGGGTTATGATGATGGAAGGGGAAGGTTAGGGTAAAGATTAGGACAAGGGTTAAGGTTGAGAACAATCCTACGTGTCTGCACGAGGCAGCAGTGGTTCGTTCAGTGATTCCTCTGCGATGTCACTTCTTCCTCTGCCCTGGCGTAATAGGATCATACAGAGCAGTAAAAGACCCCCATATAAATGGCACAAAACATTTTACTTTCAAGAGGGATAACCAAAGGAATATGGCAAACTCACTGTATTACCTTTATAAGTAACACACTTACATCATGAAAATAATAATTTATAAAACAATGAAACATTGGTAGCTCCACATTCTAACAGATTTCATTTTATTTTACATGCACATATTGATAAACAACTTACATGCATGAAATGAATAATAAATGACTGTAATATTACAATTTGGAAATGACATTTTTTATTCAGAAAAACAATTAATAATTTACTGAATAATTGCTTGATAGCAAATTTTATATATCACCTCAGTTACTTAAAAATGTGACTTAAATGTCATGTTTCTAAAAGTTCAGCATTTAGTTATATTTATCTTTATAGATAGATAGATAGATAGATAGATAGATAGATAGATATGATAAAAATAGATAGATAGATAGATAGATAGATAGATAGATATGAGATAGATAGATAGATAGATAGATTGATATGAGATAGATAGATATTAGATAGATAGATAGATAGAGAGATAGATAGATAGACAGACAGACAGATAGAAGATAAATAGATTATTTGCATCTAATTGCAGTTAAAATGATTTTCTTTTCAGATAGCGATTAATAAAAGCCTGAAACAACCATAGGCAACCATGCGTCTATACAATCTGCTTCTTTCATTCCCCATTTGTATTCCTCGTATCCAGCTGCTTTGATTTATTATTCTTTTGATAGAAATGGGTTTCATTTTGAACCACTAAAATTATTTGCGTTGCGGCAGGAGTAGTGTTCTTAAAATTGTTATTATCAATCACAGATCAGTCCATCTCGAGATGAGAGCAGGTTATCTGGGGACACAGTAAATAATAAGCGAGCATTAACTATTAAACAGAGAGAATTCTTACGTGGATGTGTCGCTTTTAATCAGGAGGAGAATCAATGTTTTTTATACGTCAGCTTTTCCCAAAACGAAATATGTGGCAATGAAATAAGTAAATAGATGTTTCCGGAAACCCTAGCAATGTTCTATGTTGGTCTAAATGTGTTTTTGTTGAGAAACGATAGATGTGCTTGAGACTCATAAATTAATTCTCAAAATATGAATACATAGTATAATGTAATCTTCTGGAGTAGAATGAAGATTACCTCTTCAGTAGAAGAGTTTTCAGGTAAAATTGGGTCTTTTATGAATAAATAAATAGTGCTCTCAGGGATGTGAGAGGGAAACATGCCGGAAACCATACAACAACCACTGTCAGAGCCAGGACAAATAGGTCCTAAGTTACAAATTAGCCACACGACAATTGTCAAAATGTTCAGCCTCCCAGCATTCCTGATAGACTAAGAGTCTGTGATACCTACCTTTGTGATACCTACTCTCTATTGTGGATGAAACCTTGGAATGAGAGACTGGCAATCAAGGAATATTTGGCAATACGACATGCATGCATACATGCAGCATTGACGTTCAGGCATTATATACCTCGATTCCACATGAACAGGGGGTACGTGTACTGGGAGGGATGCTGCATACAGACTCGGACCTCACTCCGGAAAAGATTGCGTTTTTGGTCGAATGTGCTGAATTTGTACTTAAAAGCAATTACTTTCTTTTCCTGGAGGAATATTACTTCCAGGTGACCGGCACAGCGATGGGCACTGTTTTCGCTCCCAGCTTCGCCAATTTATATATGGGAAGCTGGGAGCGGGAACATGTGTATGCAGTAACCCAAAAATGGCCTATAATCACTTATAAACGATATATAGATGACATCCTGATTGTATGGGACGGGTCTAGGGAATTATTTGCTCAATTTGTGGAGAAACTGAACACCAACCCGTACAGACTAAGCTCTACAGCAAAATTTGGGGGAAGCGAGATCGAATTCTTGGACTGTTATGGATTAACATTTTCCTCTGTCAAGTGATGTTTCCTCTATTGACCACATCTTCCTATCTGCTCCATCTGGAGAGCATCAGAAAATAATTGACAAAATAAGGATGCTATTGAAATACAGAAATGTATCTGCCATACTTGTTTATTTTTACAATGTAACTTTCAATCGAGGCACTCCCTACAAATGATTATGTGTCTGATTACTGATTTTGGAACTCGGGCTTTGCCATTAACCAGTTCATTCTTACATCCTACAACGAAGTTGCCCTGGGTCCCTATTTCATTTCCAATGGGCCCCTTATTTCCTCACCAACATGGGAAATCACCTGCCCAAACACATTGACTCAATATACTCTTGTAACATTCCAAGGCTAATCACCTCTCTCCAAGTAGAGATTGACAGCTGGCGGGGGTTAAATTATTATATATATATTATATATATATATACTCATCCCCGTAGTGAGCGGCACACGCAGACTTTTGTATGCAAAAAAGTCTTTTTTGCATACAAAAGTCTGCGTGTGCCGCTCACTACGGGGATGAGTGGATACGAATAACAGAGCGTGGCCACCGCAGCAGAGATTAAGAGTTTGGAGTGCGACCTTCCCAACACAGAGAATGTATATTCAAGCACCTGCATTGTATTAGCTTACAAACCAATGTGCAGACTCCATTTTGTGTGTTTGT
>JABWIB010002015.1:29302-70438 GCA_016617825.1 Platyplectrum ornatum | reverse complement strand
TGATGAATTGCAGGGGGGGGTAAAATGAATGTCAGTGTGTGCATGCAGGGAGAATACTTTATTGTTGCATGTTGCACACAGATACTGACCAGCGTTACTGTTACACTGTTATTACACTTGGGCTAGGTAACACTATCTCTCAACTCTAAAGCTGGGTACACACGAAGCGATTTGTCGTTACGATGTAGCGGTTTTTCGATCGTACACGATGTATCGTGCCTGTGTGTGCGGCCTTATGTACTAATTTTCGCACCTGAGGTCGTTTGAAAATGTGATCGGAACGACAGTTTTATGTTACTGCAGGTAGAATTTACAAACTAAAGAGTGCTAAATCGTGACATGTGTATCGGCTAACGATAGGTCGGCGATGTGGTGTATATGTGTGAGTATCGATGTAGTGGTGTCGCACGATCGTTGGAAAAAGGAAAATCTGGCGATTTTTGACGAAAAATCGCTCTGTATGTACGCTTTAGGGCGCTACATTTTTTCCACATGTCAGATCGTTCTCAAATATGCAAATTTTCAGATCAGACGACAAATCGCTTCGTGTGTACCCAGCTTTACACTGTTTGCAACTAATTAAATTTAAATACCCTCCAATTCAACATGTCCGCACATTGGTATAGTTTAACCTAAATGCCAGATACTTATAATCTAATTCAGATTTATGTTATTTAATGTTTTCTAAGTGTAGGACCATATTATGTTTGTGGAAGAGATGTGTTGTGCATGGTCATACCAAGGTTGCTGCCAAATTTTAGTTTCTCCTGGGAGAAACAAAGCGTCTGTAGCATGGGGGGTTAGACGGATGGGCAAGATTTATGCAAATCACACCCCAAAGCCCCATCCCCTCTACTGTAGACATACATTAGCTATGAATGGACCGGCGTGACTTCAAGACTTCCAAGACCAAACCCATTCCTAATACTTATTGAGGTTGAGGAAGTAATTTACATCTAAATCTATCTTACATTTAAATCACTGCCTCAGCCCTGGTCCCTGGAGATCTTCTGATTCTCCCGCAATACCAGGTAAACTGCCTGCAATCTGGTGGGCAACCCTGAGTCATATAGCGTTTGGTTCTGGAGGCTATTTCCAGAAGGACATAAATATATAAAAGACAGTCGAATCAGGAAACCGAAAGAACATCATTTAATGTGATATAAAGGAAGCCAAGGAATTTCCCCAACCCTCTATTCCATTTCCCTAATTTCCCTAACCCTCCATTCACCACAGTCTAAAACCAACCCTTCCACCCTTCCTGTAGCCTAACCCTCCCCTCCCCATAGCCTATCCCTTTGGTCTGCCTAAAAACTGTCTCTTATATACACACACAAAGTTTTTCCCCTTATGCAAACAGCGTGAGGGAGTATACTCGTATCCTTTTAGCTTGCGGTTCATTGAGCAGCGTAAAAAAAGACAACAGGATTCCCTACTGCGATTTTTCCCGTCTTCACGCGTGATTGAATCAGCCCTTATTAGGCCCACTGAGGCTGTACTGATAGCAGGGCCGGACTGGGACTAAAAATCAGCCCTGGCATTTAATGCACACAGGCCCACCTAGAGCTATCCACCAATCAGACTGCTGAGAGTTATCCTATTCTTTTTATAGCAGGCAGCCAGTCAGTGATTGGCTGTCAACACACTGATTGGTGGATGACTGAAGCTCTCCAGCAGCACTTGGTAGCAGCCCATCACTCCAGTGGCCCATCTGGCATTTGCCAGAAGCGCCAGATGTCCAGTACGGCCCTGACTGATAGTATTTGTTTGTTAACATGTAGAAAGAAACTAAAGCCCCCAGATGCTGTCCAAATTATATCTATTCCTTTTTTTTCTTTTAAAAGGCTGAATCAGCCCAGGGAGCCTCAAAACACTAACTGCGGTGCAGCTCGGGGAGCACTTCCTCTGGACAAGCCTGTCCCCTGTCACAGTGCTTTTCTTCTGTATTGCAGAATGTATATTACTGTATATAGATCCTGGATATGCAATGTGGGTCACCAGGAATTTATTTAGGATGCAGGTTGTATTGAATCACACTTTCTGTATTGGGTTGCAGCTGTGGCTGTCTTATTTGGTGGGGTAGCTTTGATTGTTGTCTGTATTGGGTAGCAGTCTCTATATTTGTTGTCTGTATTGATTGGTGGACAATGAAATACTGTCTGTATTGGGTGATAGTTACTGGGATACTGTATGTATTTGCCGATAGGATGCTATTGGAATTTGGTAGTGAACACTAAGATGCTCTGTTGGGTGGTGGTCACTCGGATGCTGTCTGTAAACACCATTGCAACGAGATTTTCAGTATTTTACTTGTATTTATTAGCTTGGAAATACTACATCTTTTATTAAGTTTATTAACTTCTCCTGTTATAGTTCTTAATAACATTGCGTGATTTATTAACCTTACCTACCAGAAATATAGCTGGAAATAGTTATGTGCTAAACCTTTGGGTTGAACCGGACTACCAATTATAAGCCCATATTAGGTCACTTTTTTTTTAAATGTTCAAGGGTCACTTTAGAATCCCCAGCTATCCCTGGAGGTATATTATAGAAGCTTTCATACATATCAAGGAGTTTAGCTATGTACAACAGGGAGACACTCTTCAAAGCAAGGAAATGTATTTGAACACAAGGACAGAGAAGACACAGGAGGATACCAGGATGTGAGCAAATATGAGAAAGCACTTCACACACAATCACAGAAAGGCTACGGTATCAACGGAATAATCTTCTATCAGAGCCAGTATAGTAGATACAGCCATTTCCAGCGTACGCAGCCTTTACTGTTTAGACACTGCATCATGTGAATACACACAGGCGTGTGTCTGGAAACACAGGTACATTATATGAAACAATCAAACAGAAATTAAAAATCTCATCACTTGATATTGCAATTGTCTCTTCTGCTGCAATAGCCTGTAGCCACCATCCACCATGCTCTTGTGGCACGACCACACTCCACAATCCCTGCCATTGATTTCCATCCTCTGCTCGCTGGTCCCTATCAGGATCACTGCACAATGGATGAATGGGACTTTTAACTTGGGCTTCCCGGAGTTCTTGTTTCCTGCCTTGGAGTAAGAATATCCCACTGAGATGTGGTCAATGGTGGTAAGACACAAGTCCTGTTTGTATCGATATGGTATGTCCTATACTCCTTTCCATCTGCAACACATGCGGATTGCAGTATCAGTTTTAACAGATGGAACCTTATTTATCTATAGATCTAACACCATCTGTGTTGGCCCATAATACTCTATATCCCTCTGCCAATTCCATTCTGGATGTCCTATTAACCTACCAGCTAATGCCAGCAGAGGCTACATACCTTTCAGACAACACAACAATAAATCCTGCCTGTATGTCATAATTGACCATGTGATTTATCTGCCGTCACATTTGATGTTTATATGTAAGCAATATAATGTTTAATTCATGACCTAAACATAATAGCATTAGGATAACATCTAGGATACATTTCCTTTACCCTATGGAATCCACCAAAACTTGTATTAACTCCACTGACCTTACCTTGATAACTGTATCTAAGGCCCTGATGGTCAACCTGTGACACTCCAGATGTTGTCAAACTACAAATCCCATTATGCTTTGACAGCTCATGCCAAAGACCCAGTATTCCAGACTCCTGGCAAAGCATGATGGGACTTGTAGTTTGACAACTTCTGGAGTGTCGCAGGTTGACCATCAGGGCTCTAATGTCTACTGACTGTCCCTTCTTCATCCTTCTTCGTTCATTATTTGCATCTCTGGTTTTGCTATTCTTATCTGCTCATCATTGCCCTTTCTTCCACTTATTTTCTGAATTTTATATACGTTTTCCACTTTTTTCTACAAATACCTTATAACCACATTTCCAAGTTTAACACCATCCACACACCTTCTTCTTTCTTATACACTTTTATCACCTTTAAAAACATTACCCTGAATCCAGACAATGTCAAAATAGCTGCTTGTATCAGAAAAATGGAAGGAGATTTTATATTTTAATATAATATATTATGTGTTTTATTAATTTATAGACAGACCTTAGACACTACTATAGGCAGCTTGGACTTGCCGGGACCTGTAGTGCATTAGTGCATAATATATCATTTCATTTGTCTTCCCAAATTCATTGGTCTTTGTTTTGCTGGTAGTGACTTTTAGTGGCAACCGCACTGAAAAATCTAGACAGCTGTCTGGAGTACGCATGTCTTAAGCTGGGTACATATTCAGGCAATCAGCTGTTCAGTTAAAATACCTCTTCAAAGGATCTGCAAGCTGCAGAGTTCCATGTGTGTAAACAATCCGTAAATCCTGTGCTGTAGAAATTGTGTGCAATTACACACTTGTCCACCAGATGGATCTATACTGAAGTTTCAACAGGAATTGTTGCTCTGAGGATCGTGTATTCAGTACACACTGAAGTTTTCTGCAGACATCGGGACATTGCAAAAAAATTGTAAAACTACAGAGTCTGTTAGTCCAATTTTAAGATAGACCTTATAGTATTAGCGCTGAATAGCTACCCAATATGTAAACTTAGGGTAAATGGGGGGTACAGACGTCTTGTTCAATGAATGTACTTATAAAGTCTTATATGCCGTTTATACAAACGGTTACTCACGCTCTGGATGAGAAGCTGTATAAGTGTCTTTGATGGTATACTGAAATCAGTCCCGATTGTAACAGTCTCTGTTTGAAGGCAATTGCTGGCTCCTCTCTTCAGCGTTCTCCCGTGTCTTAGCCGCCGTCGCTCTCTCACTCACTCGGTCTGAGTGCTTGGGGGTCAGAGTTCATGTCCACAGCGTCATTCAGTAAAGGGAGGAAATGAAGAGAAATAGGAGCACTAATAGTGCAATGATATCTTTTTTATTATGGCTCTTAGGTATAAAAGGTTATACTCACAATATATTGAAATAAAAAGCGCTTTGAACAAATGTCTTTAAAAACAGCATAGGTGCCTTCCGACGGGTTTCGGGCCGTACTTGGTCCTTTCTGTTGAGCTCCTAACAATCATTTTAAAATACGAAAGACTCATAAACGATCATTGGTGGTGAGTGCACACTGAACAGATGTTAGCTAAAAGGGTTGTTTATCATTTGATTGATTAATTACTAATTAATAACATTGGACCACATTCAGTCTACTGGAGAATAAAATGACATTTCCAGGCATAGATATGGTTGTGGTGTAAGCAGGTCCGCCACAGAACAAACACAACCTCACTGTCAAATCTTGTCTATTGTATCAGCGAAGATGAAAATTAAACATTCTGCTTTAAATTTCAGTTTACCTCTCAGCGCTAGGCGGATGCCGGATTATGTCTCATTCATCTTTCAGTAATAAATATTTTTTAAGTTTTCAGCAGAAATCTCTTTTAAGTGATCTTAAGGGATTCTGTTTGATCTATATTCCCAGTGGGTGAAAACCAAGACCTCTGAAAATGAAAGTCACAAAGAGTTTGGCATAAAATGTTTGCTTCAAAGATTAGACCTTTACAATGGCAACCCGATCATCTGCCACACATTTTCTCATAAAACACCACACTTAGTCTTGCTTGCTTCTAATTAACGTGTATAAAATATCTATTTCTTTGTAATGACAACACGGCAAGCTGTGTAGACACGGCAGGAAAGAGCAGAGATCAGAATGATGAGGGAAGCAGATGTTGTTCGGTGGAAGGATTTCACTGCACTGCTTTCTATGGTTAATGCCGCAGTGAATCCAAGGAATTTTCTATGTGTTGCCAGTGTTAATGCCACTGGTGCACTGAATGCAGCAAATTGCCTGCATTAAATAGAAGCAAATATTAAAAAGAGTTCTGGGCTCAAAACGCACCACATGATTTCCACTAAATTTCAACATGACATGTGTTTGGCAAAATTATTTTTTATCTCAATCTTAGCCCTTCCTCAAAGCCGAAACCTAACCCTCTATTCCTCTTCCTTCCCTGCAGCTTAACCCTAACCCTCCATTCCCACAGCCTAATCATAACCCTTCCTTCCTTGCAGCCTCACCCCACCTCTCCATTCCCCTCCTTTCCTTGCAGCCTATCCCTAACCCTCCATTCACAACCTTACCTCGAAGCCTATCTCTAACCTTCCATTCTCCTTCCTTCCCTGCACCCTAACCCTCCATTCCCCTCCTTTCCTTGCAGCCTATACCTAACCCTCCATCCACATCCTTACATTGCAGCCTACTCCCTAACCCTCCACTCACATCCTTTCCTTGAAGCCTATCCCTAACCTTCCATTCTCCTTCCTTCCCTGCACCCTAACCCTCCATTCGCCTCCTTTCCTTGCAGCCTATCCCTAACCCTCCATTCACAACCTTTCCTTGAAGCCTATCCCTAACCTTCCATTCTCCTTCCTTCCTGCATCCTAACCCTCCATTCACAACCTTACCTTGAAGCCTATCTATAACCTATCATTCTCCTTCCTTCCCTGCACCCTAACCCTCCATTCCCCTCCTTTCCTTGCAGCCTATACCTAACCCTTTATTCACATCCTTACATTGCAGCCTATTCCCTAACCCTCCATTCACATCCTTTCCTTGAAGCCTATCCCTAACCTTCCATTCTCCTTCCTTCCCTGCATCCTAACCCTCCCTTCCTCACAGCCTATATATACCCACCCGGCCCTGCAACCTGTCTGTTTGGTCGGGTTCTTATGCGTATGCCTTGTGGGGGAGATTCTCCAGGCCTGGAAATGACAACCATAGAAGACACGTCTTGTCCATTGCAAAGGTAGTCTAACTAGGAGCCTTGAGCTCGCATAAAGCAGAATTACCATTTCCATTATACAATCCTTTAGGATTGCTTGTGCAGAATTCGCAATGTGTTTTGAAGCAGTTCTCCACATCTGGATTACTCTTAAGCCTCCAATTATTTGGTCTTTTAAATGTCGGAGTCTGAATCAGGTTCAGAATGTCTTGTGGATCTATTCCTTTACCAACTAATCAGTCAGTGAGAAATGTACTCGCACAAAATAAACTGCATCTTGTTTTCCCTGAAACTCTGGGATTTGCTAGGACTGTGGAGCAAAATACAAGGTTTCTAATTCCCAAAGCTTCTACTGTTCATCCTACTCCTTTTTTACACAGCTGGCTTACATTATCAGGTATTATTACAAGAAATGTGTTGTCGACTGGCTCCGTGACAGTAGCAGCATGATCGGGAACTACTCACATTCTCTCTGAAGTTTATTAAACTCTAATAAAGATATTTCCAGGCGTTAGAGAATCACAGCAAGAGGGCTGGCAGATCTGAAATGCTGACCTTATCCGCCCCCAAATTACTGGGCATTTTTCAACTGTTTTCTCTTGGGAAAACCTCCATGTCTTCAGCACCATTTACTAAAACGCGCCATTTGGTCTATGATGAAGTACAGGTGTCCTGGCCATTCAGATGGTCTGGGAGCTTGCACTCATAAAGCACCTTTCCTATCAAAGAGAGAAAGCGCTGGTTGGGCGTGGGGGAGCAGCCGGGCACCTCTTCAGTGCATGTCATGGATGCCCTAAAGCTCGTAAAGGTAAGTATGGGGGTTTTTCATGTTTTTTTTACACTGATATTGATAGCAATATTGTTCCCCAGTGTTTTACCGCAGATAGTTTTTTTTTTTTTATGCTGCCCACACACTAGACGATTTACACGTTTTTGTGTATTTGGGATAAAAATCGTCCCATGATTGGGAAGTTTAACAATGTCTGCTAGAACCCTTTGGGGGTTTAGTGCACCCCCCTTGCTGGCAAACATGCTCTACACTATTTATTAGAAAGACCCTACTAACATACCTTCTAACTGTGCTTTTAGCCAGCATGATGTATAGACTTCAGATTTTTATTGTGACCCACAATGCAACAAGCATGGCGTCATCTTCCTATACTAAATTTCATTGACTCCTCACATCCAAATCCTCTGCAAGTACATTGCTGCCACTTGAAACATCTCAAAGATTTTATTTAATTTAAATGATCGGTTAGAATGCTGGAAACTTATTCCTG
The DNA here is from genome assembly GCA_016617825.1 of Platyplectrum ornatum. Taxonomy (NCBI): domain Eukaryota; kingdom Metazoa; phylum Chordata; class Amphibia; order Anura; family Limnodynastidae; genus Platyplectrum; species Platyplectrum ornatum. Next base: position 62,431 of record JABWIB010002015.1, on the reverse strand, counting down.
CAGAGAGTAAAGGAAAAAGAAAAGTAAAACCACCTAAGGCACCAGATACCATTTCCGAAAATATAAATACAATTAAGGTAATCAATCAAGAACACACAACTGTATAGTGCCAGCAGCAGCTATAGATAAGAAGCCTCATTATATTGAAAAAAATCCAACAAACAGTAATAAAAGCTGAGCTGGGTTTACGTACATAAAGCTTCTCTTCCTATAATAATCTAATACTGGTATTATACAAAAAACAAACCAAATTATTAAATCAATGATTTATTCTAAGAATCAATAAAATATATCACAATTACATAAAAATAAAATAAAATAAAACAGACATTAAGGGGTATATTTACTAAGCGGTGAGATTGCAGTGAGATTGGAACATGGGGAAGTTGCCCATGGCAACAAATCAGATTCAAGCTCTCAGTTTCATTTTACACACTGGAGAATCAAATCTGATTGGTTGCTATGGGCAACATCCCCACTTTTCAATCCCACTGCAATCTCACCGCTTAGTAAATATACCCCTAACACTTTGTTTATTTAAGAATCTGATAAAGGCCTTGTGTGATTGCACCATACAATGCCTAGCCAGCTCTTCCACAAAACTGGTCGGACAAATGTTTTGTTATAGAACTGCCGTAATGGACTACATTGATTAGATCCGACAAAAATCTCCAAAATAAATCTTCTTTAGTTATTATGCTGGTAGTCTTCTCTGTAATTAGTAATTATCCAACTCATTCAGTCTGCATTTTCAATGATCTGTCCCCTTACCAATTCCTTCATATTTCTTGGGAAATAAAGTTGAGGTCTTAAACTGTCCAAATAATAGGGTAATATAGCTAAAAAACAATAAAAAGCTGATCCACACAATCCACACATTACCTTTGAGAAAGTGACCTGTTCACCAGGAAGAGAGAAGAGGAAGACATATGATAAGGGAAAGTTTTTACTTATTGATTAATTTGGTTTTCTGTGTGTTGAACCAGTACAGTTTATATTACATTTTTGTTGGATCCTTATTTCTGCATTGCCCAGATCCTACCTCTCAGCTTTTTCATACCAGACTTCAGTCTCTCTCTCCCTTCCCTTCGGTCATCATTTTACCCCTCAATTTCCAATTAGTGATGCTTTCATGGCATCAACAGACCTTATGCTCTTGGGTAAATTCCCTAGATTCTGACATCTGTGTATGCGCGTGAGTTCTATACACCTAGGACCAGATCCAGTTTCCTGACCGATGCCTGACTTCCACACAAAGGATTTGTATGATTTGTATCAGAATTACTAGTGTACGGAACAATGTCCACATAAATTACACTAAGTGGGTGGAGGGTGGTGTAAATTACATAAATAGTGAGGGCTTGGTTTTGGGGGATCCCGCATGGGTTATTTAAGCACTGCTATTCCCTGCAATCCCTGCACGCGAGAGGGGAGTGACAGGGGAGTTCACTCTACTCTTCCATCTGGATCTGGTCCCTAGTGATTAATTCATAGGGCCTGTTCTTCCCCTGAATCTTAATCAATTATTCTGATCTTAATCAATGTCATTTTGCAGATTCTGGAAAGACAGGATTAAAGCTTTGTGCACATCAGCATCATAGTTAAATTTTTTTAAAACTATCAGCTGCTTGAAATATTTCTTCTAACGATCTGCAGTCTGCACAAGCACCATGTGTGTCAACAATCCTAGACTCCTTCGCTGTAGTAATATGCTGCAATAACACACTCATCCACCAGGTGGCTCTATACTGAAGTTTCAATGGAAATTGTTCTGATGATTCTGTGTTCAGTACACACAAATTTTCTGCAGACATCGGGACATTGTTGCTCAAAAATATTAGGAACTACTAACAATCATTTTCAAACGACCACACACTGTGAGATACCAACATGCAGTGTCTCTGGAGAGTACACACTGAGCTGATTACCTTTTGATTAAAAAAAGATTATCTTTCTCATGCGTAAAATCTGTGATTTGTAAATAGTTGAGTGATGATGTTTTGTAATTCAACTTTAAATCAGAGATGAATGATGAATTCTGCTCCTTATTAACGTGTAGTAAGCAAAATCGGAACTGTATTTACCTTGCAACAAACCTTTTCTGGTCCCATATAAATGGGGGATAAAAAGAATAAATCAATAGCAGAGACTATCCTCTGTGGCTGAATTATCTTTCATTGGTTTTGTATTTCATATTATTATTATTTTTTTTTAAACCTTGGCTCACAGGTTTTCATATTGTAAACACGGCTTTTCTTGGATTTCCATCTGTCTTCCATACTATAGTAACTAGATTCAGTGTGCACATACTTCAGATGTCTATTAAACACTGGCACACGTTTATAAACTCTGTAAGGTAGAAGAGGAGCTTCCATCATATTTAGGACTTGAGATATTTTATTGCCTTAGCAGCATATGTTCTCCATCATATTTTGGAGGAGCTTATTGTAGAATACACATTTTACATAAAGATATCCAAGGGAAATATTTCTATCACTGTCACAGCAAAAAAAAAACCTGACCATTCCATTGGACGACTTTTTATATTACATATTTATAAATGTTACATTATTACATGATTTATTACATTAGTGTGACTTGTTCCAGCTTTTAGGAACATAGCTGACTATCTGTGTGATCTTCTGGCTGCATAAAAGTAATGTTATATAATATTTTTACACCCATATCGCATGACAGCATTGCATCAGATCCAGAATTTGCTTCTGCTGAGTTCAGATGCCGGCTACTTTGAGATTTACGTGGCATCCAAAAATATGGACATCTCTATAAAAAGTACCTAATTACCTCCCCGCTGTACGCTCACTGCCACCTCAGAAAGTTGGAAGTATAGGCATGTGCACACCCCAAATGCAAGTGGAACGCGCCCACATTCGCAAGACAAGGATTTAGTCTGATGTTATGGCAAGATATCACATCGCTGGCTTAGCTCGCTCACCTGACCACCTAGTCAGGTGAGGGTGGGGGTGTTAGTGCTCCCCTCTTTGTTCCAGACTATTCTATTCTATTTGTTAGGACCCCTGCTCCCCCTTCTCCTTATGCATCTCTGCCCTCTTTCTGCTGCTTCCACCTGCACCTCAGCCATTTTTTATTACAGAGCATTACCTGACACGTCCTCCTCTGCCTCCCCATCAAAGACCTCATACACCATGGGATATATTTACTAAACAGCGAGATTGCAGTGAGATTGAAAAGTGAGGATGTTGCCCATAGCAACCAATCAGATTTAAATTCACGTTCTCCAGTGTGTAAAATGAAACTGAGAGCTTGAATCTGATTGGTTGATATGGGCAACATCCCCACTTTCCAATCTCACTGCAATCTCACCACTTAGTAAATATACCCTCATCAGTGCTTTTGAGGCTAGAACTTCCCAGGCAGGCACTTACCCTAGCACAGGGGTAGGCAATCTGCGGCTCTCCAGATTTTATCCCACAAATCTCACGCTACCCCTGACCTAGCATGTTCCACCTCTCAACAGCATAGATTTCAAACAATCATACCCCCAAACAGTTGGCCAGGGGATATCGGGACACCTTGGCCCTGCCCTTGGCCCCGCCCAATCCTGCCCTGGCGACACCCCTGTCCTGCTCAGACCACGCCCCCTTTGAAACTGCGGCCCGCAATTTTAATGCAAAAAAAAAAATTATGTTGATGCATAGCAGTTTGTCCCCTTATCGGGACAAACTGGTATGCAGGCGGGACAATGGGACAGTCTTGCAAAAGCGGGACTGTCCCACTGAAAGTGGAACAGTTGGCAGGTATGAAAAATAGCACACCTAGTATCAAAAATACCCACAACCTATTAGTTCTCTTTGGCCTAAATTTACTAAGTGGGGAGACCGAAAAGTGGGGATGTTGCCCATAGCAACCAATCAGATTCGAGCTCACATTCTCCAGTGTGTAAAATGAAACTTAGAGTGTGAATATGATTGGTTGCTATGGGCAACATCCCCACTTTCCAATCCCACCGCTTAGTAAATATACCACCAACTCTTACCGTGTGACGTCAGTGAGGGGAAGGCTAGTACGAACAAGACCAGACCAGTGAAGCCCAAGTCTAATAACAGTGTAACAGTAACGCTGGTCAGTATCTGTGTGCAACATGCAACAATAAAGTATTCTCCCTGCATGCAAACACTGACATTCATTTTACCTCCCCCCCTAAAATTCATCATGGTATTACCCACTCTTGAGGTAAGCTGGCCATATACTATAAGATAAATTGTTCAAATCAAAAGATTTTTCAAGAGTGGGTAAAACCATGTTGAATTGCAGGGGAGGTAAAATGAATGTTAGTGTAGGGAGAATACTTTATTGTTGCATGTTGTACACAGATACTGACCAGTGTTACTGTTACACTGTTATTAGACTTGGGCTGGAAACATCATCTCTCACCTGTAATACTGATTGCAATTAATTAAATTTGCCTCCCCTGCAATTCAACTTGATTTTGCCCATTCTAGAAAAAAATCTTTCGATTGGAACAATTTATCTATACAGTGTATGGCCAGCTTAAGTCATTAGTTTAAGTCATGAGAGCGTAAATGTGAATCTGGACATAGTGTGTCACACAAATCAGATTGTAAGTTCCAGCGGAGCAGAAAAAGTTGTGGATATTTGATTATAAATTGTAAAGCTATAGGTAATGAAATGATATTAATATTTAATTTAATTTAATTAATTAACAGGTTTTTACATTTAAGTGATTTAATAATAAATAAATCATCAGATGTGACCCTGGACTATGAGATATACAGTATAAAGCAGTGTGGACAAGTAAAGTATAAACTTGTTTTAAAGCACAGAATTCTAAGATCCACATTGATCCTGGAATTTCCGCAGGGAGACAGTTATCACTAGACTAATATACTAGGAAATGCGCGAAGACAGACATCTGAATCCGCAGTGGTTTGCCGGTAAATATTTCCAGCATCAGGTACATGTCTCTTTGATGCCTTTGTAGCCCTTGTGAAATCTTTCTACTCCTTTAATTCTCCTCTGCTGTACGCGTCATTCTCAGCCTTTCTGGAACAATATCAGTCCAGCGACTTTACAGATAATTTACAGCTTTTTCCGTAGCGTTATTTATCACAGAAAGCGGCCCGACGTCATTGTGCCTGGAACATACTTTTCTGTAACTTCCCAAATGCCACTTTTACATGATGCATAATCTACGCCGATAGATAAGTAGGCCAGAATTAATTTAAATGAGGTTCAGCCTCAGTTCAGTAATTTATCTTCTGCTTCCTCTGGCAGCGATATATCAATCTATACTTTATATCAATGCTGCCTGGAGGTAACGTGACAAGTGACTGCATGGAAACTTGGGGGCAGATTATCATTGTTATCGCTTAAGCTGCTGAAAACTGTTAATACACACTGACAGCAGATCCGCACTGTTACAGATAAGATAAGTATTATATAGCATGGCAATAATATAAGATGGAATAATATAGGATATTAGTAATAAAACACTGAACCCACTCCATGGAGTAAATTTACTAAAGGGCGAGAATGAATTCTGGCCAGATCATGGTGTACTTTTGGCCAAGATGCGTTTTTAAGCATTTACTAATGGTCGTGTTTTGTCATTATCAGTTGAAAAATTTTCACCTGAATCTCGCACGTGTATTCTCGCTCGCAAGTTTTCATGTGAGTCACATGCAGGTTCCAGTATTTACTATCCAGTGTGATTCTCTCGAATGTACAGTATAGGCATTTCCTCCTCCTATAATGTACAGTATAGGCATTTCCCCTTGCTATAATGTACAGTACAGGCATTTCCTCTTGCTATAATGTACAGTATAGCCATTTCCTCTTAATAAAATGTACAGTATCGGTATTTCCTCTTAATATAATGTACAGTATAGGCATTCCCTTTTGAAATAATGTACAGTATACATAGGCGCCCCTAGGGGGGTTTCTAGTTGCCCAGAAACTCCTCCAATTCGTGATTGTACATATTGGTGGATATTGGTGAAGAAGAGTGCCAACTATGCTAATTTGATTAGCATTTATTGATATTGGATAAGAATGGTTTAGCAGCTCAAATATATGTGCTATATTTTATGTTGAAAGTGAGTGTGTTCTGGGGTACTGGGCCCTTGTCTACTATATATATATATATATATATATATATATATATATATATATATATGTGTGTGTGTGTGTGTGTGTGTATAATCATCTGATGGTTTACAGATCAGGATAACCACACTGTACTAGGTTAGGAGATTGCACAAAAATGTATANGATACTGACCAGTGTTACTGTTACACTGTTATTAGACTTGGGCTGGAAACATCATCTCTCACCTGTAATACTGATTGCAATTAATTAAATTTGCCTCCCCTGCAATTCAACTTGATTTTGCCCATTCTAGAAAAAAATCTTTCGATTGGAACAATTTATCTATACAGTGTATGGCCAGCTTAAGTCATTAGTTTAAGTCATGAGAGCGTAAATGTGAATCTGGACATAGTGTGTCACACAAATCAGATTGTAAGTTCCAGCGGAGCAGAAAAAGTTGTGGATATTTGATTATAAATTGTAAAGCTATAGGTAATGAAATGATATTAATATTTAATTTAATTTAATTAATTAACAGGTTTTTACATTTAAGTGATTTAATAATAAATAAATCATCAGATGTGACCCTGGACTATGAGATATACAGTATAAAGCAGTGTGGACAAGTAAAGTATAAACTTGTTTTAAAGCACAGAATTCTAAGATCCACATTGATCCTGGAATTTCCGCAGGGAGACAGTTATCACTAGACTAATATACTAGGAAATGCGCGAAGACAGACATCTGAATCCGCAGTGGTTTGCCGGTAAATATTTCCAGCATCAGGTACATGTCTCTTTGATGCCTTTGTAGCCCTTGTGAAATCTTTCTACTCCTTTAATTCTCCTCTGCTGTACGCGTCATTCTCAGCCTTTCTGGAACAATATCAGTCCAGCGACTTTACAGATAATTTACAGCTTTTTCCGTAGCGTTATTTATCACAGAAAGCGGCCCGACGTCATTGTGCCTGGAACATACTTTTCTGTAACTTCCCAAATGCCACTTTTACATGATGCATAATCTACGCCGATAGATAAGTAGGCCAGAATTAATTTAAATGAGGTTCAGCCTCAGTTCAGTAATTTATCTTCTGCTTCCTCTGGCAGCGATATATCAATCTATACTTTATATCAATGCTGCCTGGAGGTAACGTGACAAGTGACTGCATGGAAACTTGGGGGCAGATTATCATTGTTATCGCTTAAGCTGCTGAAAACTGTTAATACACACTGACAGCAGATCCGCACTGTTACAGATAAGATAAGTATTATATAGCATGGCAATAATATAAGATGGAATAATATAGGATATTAGTAATAAAACACTGAACCCACTCCATGGAGTAAATTTACTAAAGGGCGAGAATGAATTCTGGCCAGATCATGGTGTACTTTTGGCCAAGATGCGTTTTTAAGCATTTACTAATGGTCGTGTTTTGTCATTATCAGTTGAAAAATTTTCACCTGAATCTCGCACGTGTATTCTCGCTCGCAAGTTTTCATGTGAGTCACATGCAGGTTCCAGTATTTACTATCCAGTGTGATTCTCTCGAATGTACAGTATAGGCATTTCCTCCTCCTATAATGTACAGTATAGGCATTTCCCCTTGCTATAATGTACAGTACAGGCATTTCCTCTTGCTATAATGTACAGTATAGCCATTTCCTCTTAATAAAATGTACAGTATCGGTATTTCCTCTTAATATAATGTACAGTATAGGCATTCCCTTTTGAAATAATGTACAGTATACATAGGCGCCCCTAGGGGGGTTTCTAGTTGCCCAGAAACTCCTCCAATTCGTGATTGTACATATTGGTGGATATTGGTGAAGAAGAGTGCCAACTATGCTAATTTGATTAGCATTTATTGATATTGGATAAGAATGGTTTAGCAGCTCAAATATATGTGCTATATTTTATGTTGAAAGTGAGTGTGTTCTGGGGTACTGGGCCCTTGTCTACTATATATATATATATATATATATATATATATATATATATATATATATATGTGTGTGTGTGTGTGTGTGTGTATAATCATCTGATGGTTTACAGATCAGGATAACCACACTGTACTAGGTTAGGAGATTGCACAAAAATGTATAACTGGTAACTGATATATACTTTAATGTACTTATAATGATTCTTAACCCATCAGATGGGTTATAGATGAGGATCTGTAACCAATAGTTTTGAAAACCCCCCTTCCAAAATCCTGCTTTTGCCCCTGGTATAGACATTTCCTCTTGATATAATGTGCAGTATAGGCATTTCCTCTTGATATAATGTGGAATATAGGCAATCCCTCTTGATATAATGTACAGTATAGGAATTCCCTCTTGAAATAATGTACAGTATAAGCATTTCCTCTTGATATAATGTAAGGTATAGGCATTTCCTCTTTATATAATAAACAGTATAGGCATTTCCTCCAGATATGATGTACAGTATAGGCATTTCCTCTTAATATAATGTACAGTATAGCCATTTCCTCTTAGTATAATGTATAGTATAGCCATTTCCTCTTAATATAATGTACAGTATAGGAGTTCCCTTTTAGTGTAATATACAAAAGAGACAATCCCTCTTAGTACAATGTACAATAAATGTTCCCTATTAGTGTAATGTACAGTAGAGGAGTTCTCTCATAATTTAATGTACAGTAACTGTTCTGTATGATAGGATCGTCCGGGTCTCCGCCTTGTCCTAACTGTTCTTGAAGTCACACACCTCACATTAAAGAGAGTTACTCCAAAAGGACCATGCCTAGACTAGTGTTTACTATACAATCACCATACTATCCTCTTGAGAATCCAGGACTATTCTGAATATTCGCATGCACGTGAATTGTGGGTGATTTAATGCTGGCAACATTTACCAAATACGGATTCAACCAGCTCCAACCTAAGGACTATACCTTATTTCTGCATGAAATGTGTTTTTTTTTTTTTTTTTTACTTTTTTACTCATCATAAACAATATTTACCACCATTACACTAAGGGCATAAATGAAAAGCAACCAATTCCCAAAACCATAAGCAGACTGGTAACCGAAGAGAGAATAACAAAGTGAATCATTAAACGTCTGCATCTTAGTCATTTAGCGGGAAGATTGCTTTCACAATTAATTTCCAGGGTAATTTCTCCAGCAGAATTAAGCTAGCATTGAATATGCACCTTCCTATTATTCTTTCATTTACTTTCTCATATAATTCAATGAATTAATCACAGAAAAATGATGGTTTAGGTTAATGTAACAACTATGAATTAAGGTGTTGCATGTGATCTGCTTCCATGAATTCATTTTCTTTGTTAATTGGTTAAATGGTTGATAATAAGTGAAAATATGAGAGTGATTTTGTAATGTACCACATTTCAATAAACGCACTGACACTAAACTAATACCAATATAAACAAATGTCACAAGACTTATCGGACCTGATTCATCTTTTTTGGCGGCCGCTCGCTGCGCAGCTCTGAATAGAGCGCAGGGAGAGGGGCATGCCGTGCATCCCTGCGCTCATTGAAAAAACGCAGATTCTCCGGATGCCTCTGCTACTATGTACTCGTGCCGGCTTTCATGAATGAAAAAAAAATTATTATTTAAATTTAAAAAAAAAACACACAGACACTTTATTTAATATTGTAATTTTTTTTATTATTTTTAGCTTTTTTTAACAGTTAAAGAGGCAGGTAATTGTCCATAGTATATTACCTGCCTCGGTCCCTCTGCGCTAAGCCTGCACCATGTCCAGACATGGTGCAGCCTGCGCTTGTAATTAGCAGGGCTAATTCCCATTAACATATGCCGGAGTCGCAAAGCCCGACTCCGTGCCATTCAGATCGGCGAATCTTCGCGTCTCCGCCAGCCTGGCTGGCNGAGACGCAGGGCTGAATCAGCCCCTTCAGGACTAAAGCTGGCCACACCCCAGACAATTATTGGCCCAATGGCCCAATTAGCGTAGAATTGGATTGAAAATTGTTCAAGTGCTAGTTAAAAAATGGTGACACAATGGCAGTTAAATGTAAGGGCACAATAATCTAATGCAGGGGTACTCAAACTATTTTGCTCTGGGACCCCATCTGACAAAGAAAAATTTTACACAACCCCAGCAAGTTACCGCCAAACATTGCCCCTATATATTTTCACCAAGACATCAGATTATCATTTTAATCAATGGTAAGTATATGTCTTCTATAAAACTATACAGCTTCATGGGGTTAATTGGGGGTTAAAAGAGGCTTAAGGTTCCCTTTAACTGTTTGGACATTACATGACATCAATCCTATGTGACAACTGAATGTGGAGATGGGAGTGGTTCAGCGCAGCAGTCTAGGTGGCCAAGGGCCACCAATCACCAACTACACGAGTGTATAACAGTTTCATCCCACTAGCACATGGTGCCAATGGGTCCCATAGCTCCTGGCCTGAAACTGGGAGATGGTCTCTCTGAGGAAGTCACAACCCCATGCACATGCGGTCGTGACCCACTCTGTGGTCCCGGCCCACAGTTTGAGAACCGTGGATCTAATCGATCTGAATTCTGGATTAATAATCATTAATCAGTGATAGAATTAAAAAAAAAACCTATATACTCATCAGAGTCGAAACCATCCAGCACCGGAGGAGAGGTGAGTATATAGGGAGAGGAAGTTTTTTCTGGAGCACACACAGATAGACAGGCGCACTGGTGCCCATACATCTGCTGGTGCATATGACTGCTCTACACTATGTTAAAGGACAGAAGGGACGTTTATCTCATAAATCAGCGCTGTAGCAGGGGATGCTGTCTGCGCCTCCGCTCAGGGCCGGATTAAAAAACAAATGGACCTGGGGCTGGACATTTTTGAGGGCCCTTTGCAGCGAGTATGAATAGTTTTGTGTGAGGTGGTAAATTATATGTGGGTCTATTCATTATACTTTATTAAACTGTAGCCCCCTTTATCACATTTTCCTATGTTTAAAAAATATATATATATATATTTTATTTCAAATAAATATTATTATTTAAAAAAACAAAAGTGTATTAACAACATACCGTTACTACACTACAACCAAACTCATTCAAATTATTTAGTATCAAGGGCCGTGTGATGTGACAATATGCTGCTTTTCACCGGCATTTGTATAAAAGGAAATAAATGGGATAAAAGCAGCGAGACTGCAGCTATGGAAACCACAGGCCCCGACATCAGAGAGAAAGACTTCCCTATCCCTACGTCCTATCCAGAGGTGCGCATTTCTTCTAAAACACACAACATTGGATAGACCCTTGACCACTTCTAGTTTGTGACCTGTTTTTCATGCCCAATTTTAAACAATTGAATACTGGTTTTCAATATGCAAATTAGCAAAAAGGCACTATTTATTTACTTCACCCACAATTGAATCTGAGCCTTAGGCCTAAATTTACTAAGCAGGGAGATTGCAGGGACATTGCTCTGTGGAGTAATCGGAATGGATCCAATGGACATCAGGGCCAAAATTTATTAAGCAGGGAGATAGAAAAGTTTAGATGTTATGCATAGCAACCAATCAGATTTGAGCTCACATTCTCCAGTATGTAAAATGAAACTGAGAGTTTGAATCTAATTGGTTGCTATGGGCAACATCCCCACTTTTCAATCTCTCTGAAATCTCACTGTTTAGTAAATTTAGGCCTTATGGGTATATTTACAAAGCGGTGAGATTGCAGGGAGATTGAAAAGTGGGGATGTTGCCCATAGCAACCAATCAGATTCAAGCTCTCAGTTTAATTTTACACACTGGAGAATGTGAACTCAAATCTGATTGATTGCTACGGGCAACATCCCTACTTTCCAATTTCACTGCAATCTCTCCGCTTAGTAAATATATACCCCTATGTGTTCCAATCAGTTTTAAGCTCTCAGTTTCATTTTACACTGAATGGGAACTCAAATCTGATTGGTTGCTATGAGCAGCATCCCCACTTTTCAATCTGACTGCTTTGTAATATATACCCCATAGTGTCTTAAATCCCAGCGTGTCTCGCTGGTCCCTGGGAAATGCTTGAAGTTTCCTAACTGTGACATATTTTCCTGAAAGTGTAAATGAATGCAGCACGCTTTATAGTGTATCACCAGAGGGGATTGATCTGAAAGCACTTAAAATGCAGGTACAGTATTCATTTCTCTTAATGTATTATGCGGGATATAAAAATAGTGGAACTCAATCACTTCGCTGGATGTGGATTTCCATTAGCAAATACAGAAAAAGCAATCAAACATTTACAAGCTTTATGCCTTCAATAATTATGAGGTTAGCTGAATGGCGAGTTAACCAATGGATCACTCCCATTGTCTGATGTACAGGAAACCCCCCTCCCATTGAAAAGTAATACTCTTTACTTTGAAGCAGTTAATGATTGTTTAATGGGGATTTTGAACTATTAAATTCAAGGCGGTAAATCGATAACTTTTAAGCAACATATCTAATGTATATTTTATAACCGGAGTAACAAATATGACTTATCAACAGTGGAGCAGAGTGGGACAAAATCAAAGCTATAAACCACCAGCAGAGAAAAATGAAATCAAGAGGAATACAGTTGTTATGTTGCGATAGAGGTCATTTGTAAGATTGTAGAAAGTACCACTAAGGACTGAGGGGTATACTTACTAAAGGTCGTATTTTCATGAGTGCATTTCTCGCTGTGACTCGCAGGGTTCGAGTTTTCGGCATGCTTTGTTGTAGTATTCACTATAGGTCGAGTTTGTTTTTTTTTATAATTCTTGAATGCGTGTTAGCGCAAGTTTTTCGGGTGAGATGTTATACTCGCATCTGTGTGTTTAAAATCTCGCGCGACTCTCGCCCCAGTTTCTCTTTCAGAAACACACAACAAGCAGCAGCCATTTTGAGAGCGTTACAAACAGTATAATAACACGGCCTTTACCTGCCTCACGAGAAGTGTGTATTTGGAGACTGTCAGGGAGAGTTCAGGGGGTATATTTACTTAGTGGCGATATTGCAGGGAGATTGGAAAGTGGGGATGTTGCCCATAACAACCAGATTCAAGGTCTCAGCTTCATTTTACATACTGGAGAATGTGAACTCGAATCTGATTGGTTGCTATGGGCAACATCACCACTTTCCAATCTCCCTGCAATCTCGGCGCTTAGTAAATATACCCCCAGGTATTGGCTAGTGTGAGAGTAGTTGGAGGTTTATCGTGATTTGTGAGTGCATTAGAGTCATTTTTTGTGTATTAGGTGCTTTCTTGTCTGTGTTTTTTTTTTGTTTCATTTTGTATTTAACCAACATTCTTTGTCAAATATTATTTATCTGTATAATTTACCATTATTATTATTTTTGGTACATGGTGTGTGTTTGATACTGATCATTATTGTGTGGTGTTTGAGTTTGTGTCTGGGAGTGTGTGTGTCTGTATTTAGTAAGTTGTATTAGTTTACTACAAATATGTCAAGTAGAAGGAGGGAGGAGGATGGTGCAGGAGCAAGTAGGGACAGTGCCTCTGCTGAACCTAAAAACCTATATTGGGAAGAAATATACTGTTTTCCCATGATGAGAACTGTGCCCTTGTGGAGGCAATGATATCTCGTCACGATGAGATCATGGACTCAAGAGCTGCAAAAACGAGCCATGCAAGAAAGAGGGAATTGTGGGGCCAAGTGGTGGTTGCGGTTAACGACGTCAGCATGATGACAAGAATTGCAGGAAACGTTTTTCCGATATTAAACGTAATTTGAAGCACAAAATTGCCGACGAGTGGGCACAAGCAAAGAAAACGGGTGGAGGTAAACCATTAAAAGTCACATATCTTGACTATGTGGAGCAACTCCGCGGTATCCTCCCGTCAAGGTGATTTTTTAATTTGTCAAATACATGATTGGCTTTTGTGACGCAATTGTGAAGCCTAAGTTCATTTTGTTTCACTAATATTTACTTATTTATCATTCGCACAGACACAGATGAAAATTCTGGCGTCAGTGTGGTCCAGCCTTTCATCTGTTTCTGCGCGAGCCCGAGTCCCAGTGGTTTCACCTCCTTCACGTGTGCGACATGGTGCTGTACGTGATCCTCCTGCCTCATGTGACTCCTCTCCAAGGCTGGTCATCGTGTCCAGGGCCATATCCTCTGGAAGTGTTTAGTCCGATGGACACTGCTCAGCATCCTGTGAACAGGAAGGTGGTTAGTATGATTGATTTTAATACTTTGCTCTGCATGGCCATGTTACAATATGCATGCAAAGCGATATTTGTATGCAAAGTGACCATAAGGCACAACATGATTATAATCCTGGGGCGTCATGGTGATTAGAATTTGCAAGAATCTTGTATGATATGAACTCCAAACGCATTCACACGTGTTGCTAAATACATTGCATTCATGCATATTTATGACTGAAAGAGCATGATTATACATGCTCATAAATATTAGCACTACTTAATAAAAAACATTTCAATGTACTTACCTCTACATTCTCCCCATAGGCGCCTCCTCTGATGTTGGAAATGTTGTTAATAGGTCGTCTGAAGCACTAGCACAATGTCCTGACCAGTTTTAGCTCAGGGATGATGATTTTGTTCTGCCAGAATTAAATGTGCAAGGTAAGAGAGGTGACTAAGTTGTTGCTCCCAAGTAAAAACTAAATGTTGATGATTATGCAAACACATATAAACTTACCTCAGTAGACCAGCATCACAATTGCATTCTGCTGTGTGTTTATTTTGGAAGTCATGGAAACATGTGCACACGTGGAAAGCCACTACAGGTTTTAGATGCCTGTCTGTGAAAAGAATAAACAGTGCAAGCAGAGATCTGCTAAGGACAAGTGTCCATATGTTAGAAAGTGCGGTTACTTACACATATCAATTTACAAACATGTTAGATTTGTGTCTGTAGTATAGAAAAGGTGATGATGCTGGTGCCAGGGCCGGCGACAAGGGGGACAGCTGTGACGGGCCTCAAGCTTCTTGGAGCCCTGTTACTAGTGTTATCGCTATGTCTGTAATGCATGTAAAATTAGATGTATGATTAAAAATATTTTAATATCACAGATGAACAACAGGCCCAGGAATGTGTTACTCTGGACTTGATTGAAACCAAACCCAGCTACGTCACCATCCTCTGCACAAGCCACACTTCAGCCACCTGTCACAACACCAGCATCACCCAGACATGCTTTCAGGTTTTTCTCAGAACCCCACATAGTTGCTTATTTAAAAAAAAGATTGTGATGTTATACAACAGATTGGAACAACATTGCCCAAAATTAAAACTAGTTTATTACGAAGAACTGTTGTCCTTGTATCCTTCTGGTTGATTGCATGTAATGTGGTTTTTGAAAATGTTTTCTATAATTCACGTTAGGGAACACCAAAAAAAAAAAAAAAACTTACAGGAAAAGTGATTAGCATTAAGTTCATTTCTTGCCTAAATCCCTGACCTACTGTTCATTTGGTGGTTCACTATCTCCTGCACTGTCACTGTCTGCTACTATCTCCTCTTGCCAAGGTTGCCCCAAGGCAAGATTATGCCGTAGACAGCATGCCCACACAATATCAGCCACCTTACTAGGTGAATAGAGGAGCTGGCCACCAGAAAACAAAACCGAGATTTTAACAGGCCAAATGTACGCTATATCACAAATCTAGTAGCCATGTGTGCCTCCTTATATTGGTGGTGTGCAGGAGTCTCAGGGTGCAACAGCAGTGTCATTAACCAGGAGCGACACCGATATCCGGAGTCACCTGCAAAAATAACATGACACATCAGAACTGATTATAGTTTAGCTATTCAAAACACAAAGTACTGCAATTTTACAGCTTGTCTTACCCAAAAGTCAGCCCTTTGACATTTGTTCGGATTCAAACTTGTGATAGAGGGCTGACTGGTACAGAATATAAGCATCATGACTAGAACTGGGAAACAAGGCATAAACACTCATTATTCTCTGCTTAGCATCACAGATCACATTGAGGGAGTGCTAATGGTGTATTGCAATACACAAACGCCCTCCCTCTATGTGGCCTCAGTGCAATAGGAGTGCAATCTATGGCTCCCAGGACAGATGGAAACCCTGCGAGCTCATAGAATGCCCATTTCAGTTCACACCACTCTGCATCCTGGCAGGAAAAGCAGACATGTTTGCGCATTATTTTACACAGAGCACTTAACACTTGAAGTGAAGGGCACACGTTAATTTCTGCAGCCCAGACACTGCATGACACCGCGTGGTATCAGGATCCAAATACCCTCCCACTTGCTCATATAGTGCCAGGAGGGTTGGGGGGTTAAGCCTGAACATTTTGACTACCTCCTGATCAGGCAGGGAGGCCAGGTCCATCCGCACATGGAAAATGATGGAGGAGGAGGAGGAGGAGGAGGAGGAGGTTACCCATTATTTTTACCTAAATGCATAGTTTTACATTTATCTATATTGATTCTCATCTTCCATGTGGCTGCCCAATCCTTCAGCTTATGCAATTATCTTTTTGTAGAGAAACTACATCTTGCTCTGATTTTATTACCCTGCATATTTTAGTATTATCCCCAAAAATAGTGACTTTGCTCTCTAAGCCATCCCCATTGTCATTTATATATATATTAAAAAGGAGTGGCCCCAGCACGGCCCCAGCACTTTTTACCAATCAGAAAATGTTTCATTTATGACCACTCTCTGTTCCCTAGTCTCCAACCAATTCTCGACCCAAGTACAAATGTTATTTACTAGACCCAGTCCCCTTAATTTGTGAACCAACCTCTGTTGTGGTACTGTATCAAAGGCTTTTGCAAAATCTAATCTACACCACATTTAGCGCATCACTATTGTCACACTCACTCTTTATAGAAGCTAATTAGATTTGACAAGATTAGTTTGACAAAACCTATCCCTTGTTAATTAGTGCTGATTCCCAGTAATTTTATCTTCCAGTATTTCCCCACTATTGATGTCAGGCTTACAGGTTTATAATTTCCTGGTATTGATTTTATTCCCTTTTTAATCAAAGGCACCATATCTGCCATTCTCAATCCCTTGGTACTAAACCTGATGCAATTGAATCTATATAAACAAGTATAGCTGTCTAGCTATTTCTGAGTTAAAATCATTTAGAACCCTTGGGTGTATACCATCTGGATCTGGTGCATTATTTATCTTCATTTATTAAGCCTCTTTTCGACTTCTTCCTCTGTTACCCAAGTATTGAGAAGTGGTTGGGTTGCATTTTCATATTTATACATTATTCCTACCATGGAAATTGTTGAATATCTCTGCTTTTCTGCGTTTTAAAGATATCCCACATTTCTTCTGTATTTTTTTTTTATCCCGTCTATGCACTTTACAGTCTCCTTTAGTTTATTGAAATTTGACTATGTATACTACTTGGGACATAAAATGGTCTTTTAAAGTCTTTAAAAACCTGTTTCTCCTTATTGTAATACACGTCTCCGTACTCCAATCTATGTCTGGATAATCAAAGTCCTCCATGATTAAAAATTTTTAATATCTGACATCCCTCACCACCACATCTATTTGTCCTATCCTTCCTGCACAATAATTCCATCTCTCCTGACACCACCTCCACCCCCCACCCCATACCCATCCTCTCTCTCCTCCCCATCTCATTTCCCACACACAACTGTCTTCCTGCTCCTCCAATTCTTCCAATCTCATCTACATCACTCCCCTACCATCCTTCCACTTCTCCTGTGCCCTATGGAATGCCAGATCCATCTTCAATAAACTTCCTGCCATCCACAATCTTTAATTATCTAACTCTCTAAACCTCCTGGCACCTGGCTTACCCTCAATTAATAACCTCTCCTGCTGCACTATTATATGGTGGGCTCCTCTTCTCCCACATCCCCAGACCCGGCGACCGCCCAGGTCTCCCCTCCAAGCTCTCCCTCACATTCTCCTCTTTTGAAGCCTACTCCATCTGCTCCATGACCATGGGAACTCCCTTGACCTTGTCATCACCCACTCCTGCACCCTACCTGACTTCTCTATCTCTCCTTTTACTCTTTCCGAACACCTAATTTCTTTTTCCCTTGCCTCCTCACCCTCTACTCCCCTCTTCCCTAAACACATTCTTCACTGGCAAAACCTCAGCTCTCTAGAGCCTGCTGTGTTCACTTCCTCCCTTGACCCCCTTCTTATGCCCATCTCCACAACATCCTACACTAACCACGCTGGATCCCTCTATAACAAAGTTCTTTTCTCAGCCCTCCATGCAGTCTGCCCTCCATCCCACATTCAACTGCGATGCTCCAACCCTCAACCGTGGCACTCTCCACTCACCAGACGCCTCCAAAAATGCTCCTGCACTGCCGAGCGCCTCTGGAGAAAGTCCTGCTCCTTTCCCCACTTTCTTCACCTCAGGTTTATGCTCCGTTCCTTCAGCGAAGCCCTTACCTTCGCCAAACAAACCTTCTTCAAAACTCTCATAGTTTACCAATCCTCCAACCCCCAACGCCTCTTTTCTACCTTGCTACCAACCCCCTTCTCTCCCACTCTCACCAACCATCTCTGCCTCCAATTTTGCCACTTTTTCAAATCCAAAATCAACTCAATTAGACAATCTGTCCCCATTCCTGTCGCTACACACCTCAACCCCTCTTCTCCCTCTCCCCGCACCCTTCCACCACTGTCCACCTTCACTCCCACCTCAGCCACAGAAGACCTCTCTATTATACAGTCTACTCACCTGACCACACACGCACTCAACCCCATCCCTTCCCATCTCCTCTCTCACTAACTGCTCACATCTTGCACACATTATTAACCTTTCCTTCTCCACAAGCACCCTCCCCTCTCATTTTAAACATGTGCTCGTCAAAAATCCAAACCTCGATCCCACTCTCCCTTCTAACTACCGACCCATCTCCCTTTTCCCTTTTGCCTCCAAACTACTTGAACATTTGGTAAATAACCACCTCATTACCCACCTCACAGACAACCACATCCTGGATCCTCACCATTCTTGGTTCTGCCCCCTTTACTCTACAGAAACCGTCCTCACCAAGGTAACCACTGACCTACTCATCGCCAAATCTAAAGGTCAATCCTGATCTCTCAGCTGCCTTTTACACCACTGATCACACTCTCTCCATTGATCACGGCTCTCTCCTCTTATGTCTCACATCGTATCTCTCCGACCGCTCCTTCACCGTCAAAAATTGCGAGTATGCCTAGGGACTGATGTGTGAGATTGTCCCAGTTTCCTAGGAGTCTTGGGAATGTTCACAGATTTACTAAACTGTGTAAAAGTGGAATGTCTCCCATAGCAACCAATGAGATCCTATTACAAACTGGAGAATATCAGCTAGAAAGACATAGATAGTTAGATAGATAGATAGATAGATAGATAGATAGATAGCAGTGCATGAGCCCATGACAGTTGTGCAGAGGGAAACACCAACCACCGTACTCAGACTTGACTGCTTCAGATTTATATGCGGAAATATTTACTTCCATAGAGCCAGGCTGTAAAATGATTGACGTGCTGAGTAGAACCACTTTAGTTATTTCATTTCATTATTCAGAAATAAACAGTCCTTAATACATAGCTGCGTCAATAGTCAGTCGACTTCTTTTATTTGGCAGTATTAATTTTAAGAGCTGTCAAGGTATAAACTTGTTGAGAGCAATCATTACAGTATGTAGAATAAAAGCCGTTTCTGTTTCTGCAGCCGTTTCCTGATTTCCCTGTGAAGTTGATAAAACACACACTCCCACCTTTTAAAAAGAAAAACTTTATATCTTTGCTAATGAATGTATTCCAGCCTCTTAAGTTATCTGGTTTTCTGTGAACACTGAGTCTGACTTTCTATAAAGTATAAAGGCCAGTCATTTCCTCAAGCTTTTTTATGTCATTGCTTGTCAAAGTAATTGTACTAATTTTTTTTTTTATTCTTACAACCTGGCATTAAATTCAAAGTATTTTTTTTACCACTGTGGTCATTAAATTAGTACATGTGATGGGTGGGTTAAAACATTTATGCTGCCTTTCATCACAGATAGAATATCTACCTACAATGAATATGTATAGATATTAATTGCATTGGACTGGATCCCGGCCTCTGCTGCTGTTGTGATAGGAGATTTTCCCCATCCACCCCAGATGACGACCGTCCACCATCCCTTATCCCCTTTCCACACCTCAACAGACCCCTATGCTACGTGACATCCTGATTGATCCCACTTGTGTACTTAGATCAGGCCATTATGGATGACAGATTACTTTCCAGTTGTATATTCTCAGTTTTTTGTAACCATGTATGCTATACAGAGGCAGCACTGGGTTTTGCGAGGCCCTAGGTGAAAATTTTAAAGGAGGATCCCATCAAACAAGGAGGATTGAACTAAAGGTTTTTTGTCTTACTATTGACTTGTATGCTGCCCTGATGAAAATGCCTAATAGCGATTGAAATGGTGGCCATTGTACATACAAAGTTATATTTAATTTCACTTTTGGAGAAATGTTTTGCCGCTCCCAAGTTTTTTTTCTAGTGAAAGCAGGTCCAAATAACTCTTTGAATGATTAAGAGCAGGGGTAGGCATATTTCAATTTTAATGGCGCAAGCAGGGCCTATAAGACTCCATACTCTGTAAAGGTGCTTTCCTTATGGAAAATGTCTGTCCCCCAGAGCTACCATGTCATCGAAAACTATTTATGTATTAAATGCTAAATCTTGCTCATCAAGTTTTATCATGGAAACACATCGCCAACACATGGGCAGTTCCAAGAAATGGTTGTTCCTTGCTTTCTGCAAGTGAAAATTACCTTTTAGCAAAAGTCTAAATCTAGTTCATTATTATATGTAATCTATTGTTTCAAGAACCTTATAAGGATATAATTTTGTAATAGAAACATATGCTGTATATACTGAGACCATTTCTCCAGTCTACCCAGATCACCCATCATTGTTTTTACCCTTCCTGGTGTGTCTACTCTACACCCGACCAACATACAGTTAATCATGAGAGTTGTCTTTCAGAATTAGGAGCGGGGAATTTATTCATCTATAAGACTGTGCCCTAGGAAGATACACCAGAGATTGACATAAGAGACTTGTAATTAAGATGTGCTTCCCTCTTATGGTGTACAGTGGTGTATAACAATGTGATTACTTTATTGTTCTTGCAATTGCTTTAGTACTGTTGGAAAACATCTAAATCAAATCCATTCTTCCACCCTTAATTCAGATGTTTGTCAGACACAGAAATACGTTTCCACATTCAGATTACCTTGAAGTAAACTCTCTACCAAAATATTTATTCTAAAATACAAATTGGGTTATGTAACCCGGCTATTAATAAAAAGTTAGTGAGATATATCAGTTTCTCTTCTTTATTTTCCTATGTGATGCTGGTGACTGTGTTCTCATCCACACATCTTGTGATAAAGCCAAAGTCTAACTATAGATTGCGATCAAAGGGAATCATTTATGGAGCCTTTGCAGTAAGATCCAGTGGGAGCAGCAGCAGGACTCTGTGAAATTAAAAGAAAGCACGAGACTTTGAACCCTAGCTTTCTAGTTGTACCCCAGGATGATGGCTCTAGAGTTAAATATAACATAAAGTCTATCTGTCTGGTTCCTAATTCTGTGTCAGACAACTTTTTTCAGTGGTTGGGTACATTTCCATATTTAAGACTTAAGATTTAACAGTCAATGAACTTCTCCGAAAATGAATACATTTACAAAAAACATTTTGCTCATGTTAAAAAGTAAAAAATGTACATGTATCACTATAAAAACCTAAGCTGGTGTCCAATGTTCTTTGAGTAGGACAATCTTAAACTTGTGCACTGTCCTCCATTTCCATCTATCTCCTAGAATTAGTACAGTTGACCAATTACCTAACAAAAAAAAAACCCAAAACCAAAATAAAACCAAAAATCTGAATCCGTAACCACAGAAGGCTTACAAAAAGCACAAAACAATAACCATAATATGCTAACACGTTAACCTACAAGCACAGAAAGTAATAACTGGAAATAATAAGCTTCAATATAGAAATTACAAAAAGCAATAATAGCACGGGTGATATGTAAAATGCTTGTCCCATTCAGCTGTGGTTACCTGTGGAAAATCATAAATGGTGTTGCAAATTTCTGTCACAATACCTAGATTCTTAGAAGTGAAATGCTTTAAGGCTTTGAACAGTGCTTCAGTGGTTGTGCCGAACAGTGCTGAAGTTGTAAGTTCAATTCCTGGACAGGAGTTGAACTTACAATTTGTCCATAGTGTATGTGGTCTATTGTATAATGGACTTGCTCCTATGTATCTCTCCTATAGAGTTTAAGCTTGCATGCAGCTTTCCACCCATTGTGTCTGTTATCACCCAGTCATGTCTTGAGTGTGAATTGGTAAATCACTACATCAGAGGTTTCCAAACATTTTCACTTCGGGGCTCCCAAAAGCCAGGAGTCTGTAAACTGCTCATAACGGCACATGTGTATGTCCTACACAGTGCTATGTGCATGATAAATATAAGGGCTGGCTACCACGTTAATTCAAGGGAAAGCGTCGAGGCACCCCTGGCGCACAGTTTGGGAACACTGAACTACATAATATTATGGCGCTATTTAAAAAACTGTTCATAATTGATGACGTTTCTTTTTATTCAGGGGAATGTAATATGCACGGAAAAAATATTATTTATTTTGTGTGAAAGAAAAAAAATCTATTTTTTGCTCCTGTTTTTAAAATTCTCTACTAGAGTAGCAACTTGAAGCCGTCTGCCAAAATCATCGGAAACTCTGCCAAGAAAAGAGAAGTGATGTTATATTTACTGCCTGAAAAACACTTTCTCTCACATGAAAATTTATACAACTCTTTCTTTAGGTAAATGGACCAACAATCAGGAAATAGCTGAAGGTAAATCATGGATTGACAAGAACTAATCTCTTTCTTATGTGGCCTTGTTCCTACTTAAAACGAGTGTTTATATAGTTCCGCCCGTCTACATGACTACTACACACTTCCCGACTCTACGGATTACTTTTGGCTGTATTGATTTTCTTATGACTCTTAAACCCACACAAACAGCAGAGGTAGCAATTTTCTAAAGTACTTTGTTTTCCAAATAAATTTGGAGGAAATAAGTCCTTTACTGTTAGAAAAATAAGCATTGCCCTAAAGTCTTAGAAAAGTCCTAATTATATAGATATGAAAACATTTTTTTTGCACATTGTAAAACCAGGTAATAACACGAATTTCCAACTTAGTCTTTGCATTTGCCAAATATTGGAAGGTTTAAAAAAAATACAATTTACAGAGTTTGTTGAAAGTTTAGTGAAGTTTGTATGTTCTGTGTGGGTTTAGACCATGTGCTCCGGTTTCCTCCTACACCCCAAAAACATACTGATAGGTTAATTGAAGTGATTACAGAATTTTACATCATACAGTTGTATACAGTTCACTAATATCACTGGGCCCCTGGACCCCTGGGCCTAGATTTACTTAACTGCACAATTGGAAAGGTGGGGATGTTGCCCATAGCAACTAATAAGATTTAAGCTCTCAGTTTCATTTTCCATACTGGAGAATGTGAACTTGAATTTTATTGGTTGCTATAGGCAACATCCCTACTTTTCCAGTCATGCAGTTTAGTAAATTTAAACCCTGGTCTAATTTACCAACAAATAAACAACATCACTGGTTAAAATGTAAAGTTAAAGTTGTGATAGTTTTACATACATAGATGTAATTCATTTCTACTATAAATACATTTTACTGGGCCAACCTGCTTTTCAGAGAATTATTTTGTTAAGTTATTGCATGATTTGCTTAACAATGGAGTGTGAAATGAAAAAAATATATACTATTTATATATTTAAATTCCTTGAATTTGAACATGGCCTCCAAATGCACTTTTTTATATATTATTTTTTACTCAGCTTTGGTCCCTATTTTTGATCCCATGCAGTTTTAGCCTAATATATGTTACCCCCCCTCCAAAAAATACAGTATACGTGTGTGGTTATTGTAATTCTAATACTTGACTTCTCATCTCAAGGACTAACCAACGTAATCAAGTTGACATTGGATACTAGAGTCAGCATTACTTTCCTGAGATGTCAGCAAATTAGCAGATTTTTTACAAGCTAAAATTGTGAACCATGAAATTATAATACCTTTTAGTTTCATCAGGTGCCAGGCCATGTATGTGATAGGTGTCACTCCAATTTCATGGCTTGCTGAACTGTGAACACAGCTACGGTCATTTTATGGTCTAGAAAATATACTCAACATAAAAATATTTCTTTTTCTAAATTGTGTTCAATAAAAAAATAAATATAACATTAAGCTTATTGTGCATCATAAGTACGTCTGGGGTACTGGAGGCTGGAGGGATTAAAGAAAATAATAATTCTTAATGCTTCTATAAATGACAACTGAACAATCATAATACTTTGTAGTGTTCTACGTCTGTGTTCAAATTTGAAATTTTAATCATTTTCCTATTTATCAAAAATTAATTAAGGGGTTTATAGTGAAGTAAGTGGTATATTTTTTGTGTTGTTTGTACATTTACAAAGGGTTGAACACATTTTAATAGATTAAAACACCTACAAAAGGCTAAATAGTAATCTGGCATTATATTATATATTTGGTATCTTATATTACATACAATTTTATTTTATTTTTTTACTATAATACATTTGAATATCTTTTTGTCTCATCTGTACTTTACCTAACTTCTGTATGTTAATCATAAAACATTGGGTGATGTATAGATATATAGATAAGAACAACTTAATGTAATAATGTACATAATAATGTAATAATGTTAAAGCATGTATAAAACATGTTTTTATTTATCTGTAAAATGATTAATATATGTTACTTTAAATAAATATATAAATATTTCTGCGACTAAATGTATACACATCTTGATTACATGTCTAGAAGAAGATAGTTTAATACTAATACTAATTTAGACAAGCACCTAAGATATGTCAGAAATCTTGGATTTAATACATTCCAGTTATAATGATCAATTTAAAATTTGCGTTAAATTTCCACATGATCCAATGAAAAAATTGCTAAATGTATATTAGGGCAATAGAAATGTTTGTCTAAAAATCTTTGTAAAAAAAATTGTTGAGAATAAAAAGCAGATAACAATTTATTAAAAAATAAGTTTTCACATCATCATAAAAATGAATTATTCACTTAAATGATAATTAACCTGGAAAATTACTTATTCTGGATTTGCATGAATGGCAAATTCACACAAGTGAATAAATGATCTTTTGCACCTTTACTATGAATATAATCAGCACATTTAAATGTTATTATTTTTTTGAATTTAGAAAAGAATCCAAATTGGCAACTGAAGACATTATTTTGCTTTCATTTTTCATTTTGACCCAGATGACCCACTGTCTTCTCCAACTGTACTGTAATTATTGGTGGTAAGTAGAAACTAGATCTGAAAGATTTACCTTTATTCTTTACAGTAAAAGAGTACATGGGCTTTGATAGACCACTGATTAAGCAAGTAATATAAAGGAGGTTCTAGAGAGAAATGCACATTATATGGAATCTATACACCAAGGTACTTCTTAAAAGGTTTTCTGATACAAATCTGACAGATGTGCCCTCTCATTATATGGTGAGCCTTAGGGAACGTACCTCTTTTGAAGATGGAAGTTCTCCAGGCTACCACTGCTCATTATTTGTTCTTAAAAGTCCAGATTGTGAGCCCTACATAGCCAAATCCATAGGGATATTTTATCAAATAAATTCTATTTCACTGCTGCATTGTCTAGCTTGAACTATTATGTTCATGTTATATGAAAATGTACAATTTTAGATGCAATTAATAAAAGGTCTTTATCATAGCAGTGACTTTTTTATATTTCATATATTTATAATATTTTATTATTTCTATGCTGTAGACAAACTTTCAACATTCAATAAATTACAGTTTTGTGATATGACAATGACAATGGATCATATCCTGAAATTTAAATGTGTATGTGACTGGATACATGAGCAATGGATTAGGGATCCATCATTTCAGTGCCCCTAACCACTCACCTTGCTTTATCTGACTTACTATATCCAGTGCCTACAATCAGGTTTTTGATTCCTTCAAATGTAAAATGATGGCAATGACGAGGTCTTAATCTGTATGCTGAGAGAGGACAAGCCCACCAGAAATCCCAGTCATTCTGCCTTAAAGGTCTTAAATTCATTATTATTGGGTAGCACAGATGTGTGCACATGTGCAGAAATGGAAATGGCTGCAGTCTGATTCAAACACTCTTGATGGATTTTTGGAATCAGTCCAATAAGAAGAGACCAGGTAAACTAAGAAAATAGAAAAGAGTCGATAAATTGTGTTTATCTGTATATAAATGAGTGGCACAAGTTTTTTTCTATTTTTCCTTGTGCTTCCTTGGATCTTGTTGGGAGCAGGTATCATAGTGTTGGTGTATATCGGGGTTTGGCACTTCTTCAACTTGCTTAAAAAATAATGGCCATACCACCACTTAAAGGTTAATGAAAATAACAAAGAAAGATTATAAAAAAAATAACTATTCTACAGATGTGTTAATGTTTTATGTTAGTAAAATGATGAATAACTCTATTATTTAGTATTGTGAAGTGACATAAATAACAAGTATCCCTCTGATCCTCAATGAACTTACCATGTTGTTTTGACCAATTCTTCAACCCTAAAAAGAGCGAACCAAAATGACAATTGTGCTCAATGAGTTTTGATTATTTTATGCTTTCATTATTTTCATCAATGAGTATGCATGATCAATCTTGTTTGTAGCTAGCATATGCATATGGGGTATGGAAAGGTGGAATAGATATCTTGAAAATCAGGAGGCATCAGTATGAAGGATCCTTAATCACTTCAGGAAAATAGTAAGCTTAAACAAAAACTTATATTTATAAAGTTTTATATATATATATATATATATATATATATATATATATATATATACTATATATTTATATATACTTATAGTGTGCCTTCTCTCCATCTGTATTTTTGCCGATGTGGGGTGTGGCATTTAAATTGTTCAGTATGGGGTCCAGGGCCTAAATTTACTAAGCAGCGATATTGCAGGGAGATTGCAAAGTGTGGATGTTGTCAGATTCAAGCTCTCGGTTTCATTTTACGTACTGGAGAATGTAAGCTTGAATCTGATTGGTTGTTTTGGGTAACATCCCCACTTTTTAATACCTTGTAATCTTCATGCTTAGTAAATATAGGTCCTGGTTTCAAAATGTTTTCCATATGACACCACATAGGGATGCATGCAAAGGACTTAAGGAAGTGTTCTGGACACATAACTGCCAATTTTTCAGTTTCATCATTAATGAACAAACTGTGTACCCACAGAAAAATGTCATTTAACAATAACCAGACCCTCTGATATTATCAGGTTTAAACAAATTAAAACAATAATAGTCTTGATAGGTCAGTGGTTTTATTTGCAATTATATTTTATGTATCTAATGAATTTACTGTTCTGTTTCTCTACCATTCTTATATGACCCTAAAATTTCCTCCCCTTCAATATCCTTTTTAATCTTGTGCACTTTAACTTGTGCATTTGAGCAAGGAGGGAGATATTGAAACCGAACCCTCTTCAGAGCTCTGATGAGCAATTTACTTAAGACTGATGTGGATAATCTCTAGGATAACTGAAGTCACTCTGTAAGGGTTTTATATCTATATTGATGGATGTTACAGAGCAAAGTAGGTTTGCTACGCTTCACTAGCCGTCAATTGTGTACACTCCTGGCAATATGCAGTCAAACTCTGCAAGAATGAACCCAACTCTCCGATTTCCTAATCATCTGATGCCACGGTACGGTATTTTAACTTTCTGTATTTCTGGAGCATGTGTAGCGTTTGTTAATACTATTACAAGCTGATAAATCAGAATCTTTGTACAGTGATCAATAGATAAGAATTTTCAAGTCCATTTAAGGTGCATTCACCTAATGTACACTATTTCTGTATGCTATCAGTCAGTGTTAAACCTTCCTGGAAGCGTTCACCCATAAAGAAGTTCTACAAAATAACCTTGAAAAGCCAAGGAAGGGTGATTTCCTTTGTTTCCGCTTATATAGTTATTATTGTTATCTTGTGACATTTGTCTGCTCGGGTCTTTGAAAGAGAAGGGATATATTTCAAGTACTCCTACTAACATTCGTTCCCATTTCCATATAGTTTAACTATCTTTGAATTTAATTTTGCTTTAATGTTAGGCACTGGAGTATTCTCTTTAGTTCTTTATTTTGTTTCATGTTAGAAGTGTGCACTGCTTTATGGCATTTTGTGCTCTAGTTTTCTACCTATTTTATAAGTTACAAAACATTAAATTGCATTTTATGTAGTGCGAGACATGCATTTGTTCTCAGCAACTTGTGACAGATGAGACGACGTATGGTGAGGGGCATTATTTTATTATTATTATTAACTTTTATTTATAAGGTGCCACAAGGTTTACAGTGTATTGCAAAATACAGTAGGAACTAGACAGCAATGCAGTACAAAACATTATAAAAGAATAAATAATAAAGAGTAGAATAATAAAGAATAAAAGTATGATACAGTACAATAATATCCAGTATAAGTAATACGATACAAAATAAAGAAGGTGAAGTAGACAGCAAGGTAAGATGTGAGCTCCCACATTTAATAGAGTAGAGAGTGCAAGTGGGTAAGGGTTTGCTAGGTGGGAAGGGGTATAAAATATCCAAACAAAGAAAAGAAGAAAATATCAGCGGGGCACTCAAGAGGGCTCACTTATACTAGGTAATAAAATATAACTTTTAATAATAACATTGTATCTAAAAACCAGCGAATTAATTAAAATAAATAGATAAGATAAAGTAAGAAAATATTAAAACAAGCCTGACACACTAGAAATACTGCTTGATAAGATGAATAAATATAAAGTGTATATGTGCTAAGTTCCTGCTCCAGGGAAGGAGTGCAGACGTCTCTGCTACACCCGTCCCTACAGTGCACTGGGAGCCGGATCACGACCCTCCGTTCTGACTAGCGGTATAGTTTGTACGCCAGTCGGCTCAACTATGATAATCTCCAATGTAACAAATCAACTGATCTCTTCAATACAGGGTCGGATGGCACAACTCAAATTAACTATATTTCAGCATGATGTGTGTTCAGGCAGACAGCTACGCGCGTTTCGCATTGCGCTTCTTCACGTGAAGTTGTAGCACAGAGAATGCCTAAATGTGCTACTGTGAATTGCACGCAATAAAGCGCATCTATGTGCAAGCATTCAGACCCGCAGTTTAGCGTCTTGATGGAATAATGTTTTTTTCTTTTTTTTTTTTTACTTGTGCTTTTCTCCCTATTCTATATTTTTGGTTTGTGTTGTGTGCAGTATTTAATTATGTTTCAACATTTTTGTAACACATTTGACAACTTTGCCATTTCTAGCTTACATTTATCTAAACGAGGTTTACAAAATTCACACCAGTGACACAACAAAGATGCAAGCACTGCACAAAAGCAAAGTGCAGACGAGTTAAGACTTCTTGCAACTATTTTACAGTTGCTCCATCCCTAGCCAGGCGCAGGTAATAAGCCACAGATGTTCAACAAACGCGATGCGCAGAGCTAATCGCACCACCAAGTGTGCATTATTATCTGCCGATTTAGACTTCAACGAACATACACAATGCAAAAACATGCAAAAAAAACCCCCAAGTTATACGCGCACATTCAGCCCTAATGCGCAAGTCAGAAACAGCTCCTGTGATAGAATACTCTCTCATTCTCTTGTCTATCCTCTCTCTCCCTCTCTCCTTTGTTCCAACCCTCTCCTTTTTCTTTTATCCCTTAACTTCAAATCTCCTTTTCCAACAAACCTAAGCCTCTTTCTTTGCCCCAACTGACCCACTATATTGAAACAGTCAACAAGCCCCTATTATGTCCATTGTCATTTCATGCCCAAATGTAATGCCAGAACAAAAAAGATCTCATACAATAGGTTATAACTTGACTGGTACCACCTTGATACCTTGGAGGTGACGCCGCCTTTTTCTTAACAGCCCCGTCAAGTGATGCAGGGCATCTTTTTGTCAAAATCAATAGCAGACAGTCATAATTGCCAAGTTAAATGACATGTAATGTGTACAGTTCTACAGTATACCACAGAGCTGCGACTGTATAGAAAAGATCTACTGGGATTTGTGTATGACAGATGTTCCATCCCCTTCCTCATTACCTTTCCCTCTCCCTCTATATTCCGTTCACAGTACACCATTCTGTTTTTTTATTTTGCTTTTGTTGCTCTGTAGCAAGTATATTTTGTTCCCTTTAGCTTCTTGTACGCTAATATTTATCTATTACTAATATTTGAAGTTGTATGTTATGTACCCAATGTTCACAGCTTTTTGGACATTTTTTCTCTTTACTAATAAAAATCTAAAGATTTTAAAAAACAGACAAACAAAAAAACAAATCTACTTGGAAGTAATGTCTTGCCAGAATATGCGCAAGACTGAAAATAACCATAAAACTATCAAACCCCAAGGTTGCAATAAAAAGTATTGTCCTGGTCCCAGAAACAAACTTCTATTTAAAATGAGCCAATTTCAATGTTACAAGCATCAATATAGAATCAGTATTTAAAAAGTAACTACCCTGGTTCAGTGTGAATGGTGTTGACCAGGGCAGTTTGTGAATTAGCAAGGTAGTTTGTGAATTAGCAGGGTAGTTTGTGAATTACCAGGGTAGTTTGTGAATTAGCAGGGTAGTTTGTGAATTAGCAGGGTAGTTTGTGAATTAGCAGGGTAGTTTGTGAATTAGCAGGGTAGTTTGTGAATTACCAGGGTATATCAGCACTGTGAACAGGGTTAATTACCAGGGTAATTCAAATCCACAGCTAACAACCCTGCTCAATAAAAACAGATTTACCAGGGTAGTCTGTGTGAACGGGGTATGAAGTGGAGTTGTGCATGCAGAAATTGTCTTTGTTTGCTAGTGGATTAAAAAGGGTCTATTCTTGTTTTCATGCCATGGAGGTCAGCACGGAACAGAGAAGAAAAAGCAGAAATATGGGTGCCTCAGAGTTTCTATTCCCAGGAGCTTATATGGTCCCCAAACGCCTTCAACTCTTTTAAACCACGAAAATGTTTCAAAGCGTTTTTCTGCACTTTTTTTCTCCATGCGTTTTCTTTCACCTTCAAAGAGCAAAACACTTTCTCTACAAGGTAATATGTAATTCTAAGCACTGCATTTTGGTTGGGAAAGTTCTTTTCAAATGGAAACATTTTCGTGTTGTGATAAATGACTTTGCTCGTCACAGAATGGCAGTGTGCTTTAACTCCTGTTGTTTTCCTAATTTGGCCTATTCTCCCTTAAAATAAATAACAGAATTATAGTTCCTATGGGCACCATTCTGTAAAGTTGATTTTGTTTTTTTTTCCTGGTATTTGTAGCGAATTCAAGAAATGTATTAAGTATGCGGTTTAAAGCAGTTCATACAAACATAGTTCATTTGTGACATTATTATTAGAATTTGGCATCATGGACAAAAGGTTTTAGACAGGTGGCAGACGTAAAACGGGAAATGTTTATATTGTTGTTTAGTTGTTCATTCTGACTTTTGGCCTAAAAGAAAAAGAACAACAAGTTAATAAGCAAAAGAGACTCCCACTCATATAATATACAAGAGGTAAATAAAATAGAAAACTATTTTAACCAATGCTTTTACAGTCAATAGAAAATAATTAAAATGATTCAATTATAACATTTTTAGAATCCTACCACTATGGGTACATGCATCTTTTATATTGCAAATACCATTTATATTATAAATGAAAAATATTAAGCACCCTACTTATTAACATTTGCTTACCATTTTTACAATTAATTTGCCACACAGTTTTTCTTTCTATTACAAGATTAGAATAACACAAACTGGAACAGTTTCCTACCTCATCCCTGGTAGGACATCCTAATGTCATCTTGCCGGCCGCCATCAAATCCCCTAAACAAACAAAGAAACAAAATGGGGACCAATATCAGCCCCACTAGCACGGGCAGTCAGAAAGGCTAATGTAACGCCATCCATCGAATAAAAAAATGAAAGCAGATTCTTGCATATGGATTAATATGCTGTCTCCCAGACAGAATTATTAACTTCTGACTCACCAACCAGCTCCTTGTCAAGCCAACCCACCAACCCATCGGGGACCAATGCCCAAGCACACCACCATCAGCCCATCAACTATCAAAAACAAGAGGCCCAGTATAGGGAAGGGGTAGGGGCAAAGGAGTAAGAATCGCTCCAATCAAACCAGTGAGAAGAAACAATAATAAGGAATTCAAGAAAACCTAACTAATTGAAATAGCCCTGGAGTGGAGGGGGTAAGACCTCCAAGGCCTGCACTAGTGAGGCATGCCAGGCAACAACAGACCACTTCCAGTGCTAGGCTAGTAGGGGCTGGTGGAAATCCCCAAGGTAGCTAATTCGGACTATGGCATGTTAAAAACTTAACCTGGGGTAAATTGAAGTTCTGAACTTCTACCTTAAGGATACCATCAGAGTCGACCTCATCCTCTCTTTCTCTTTTAATTGGCACCAGTGGTCGAAGTGGAAATTTAGAAGTGATGGTATGGACATTTAGAAGTGCCAGTATGGAAACACTGAATATAATAGAAGTCAATGAAGATTTGTAGTATTTCAAGTACATCAGTGGGAGAAGTGCTGGTATGGCATACCCCCGTATACACCCCCACTACAGCTCTGATTGGCCCCTTAAAAAACTGAAATATATGGGTGTATATATTACCAAACATTATCATACTGTCTTTCAGGTTAACTACCCTCCCCTCCTATCCCAGATTACATCTGACTTAGTTCAGTGGCGTCTACTTATTTTTCTCTTTACTAATAAAAATCTAAAGATTTTAAAAAACAAACAAACAAAAAAACCCCCAATCTACTGGGAAATAAGGTCTTGCCAGAATATGCGCAAGACTGAAAATAACCATAAAATCAAACCCCAAGGTTGCAATAAAAAGTATTGTC
>JABWIB010002015.1:5529-24221 GCA_016617825.1 Platyplectrum ornatum | reverse complement strand
TGATTTTAGAATTGAGATTCAAAAGAAAAAATTGGACTTCTGTGTAGATGGGACTCTTTTGCTATGACAGCACCACCCATTATCTGGTGGGTTGTGTTAAGATGAGATTTAAGATCTTATCATTACTTTATTCAAACCCAGATATTGAGGGAGAACAGTCTGGGTTATCTTAGACCAGTTTTGATGTAACTTAGCCTGGGTATATTACATGAAGTATTTAGATGGCAGATAGCGGTTTTAGGTGGTTGACTGAGAGGGTGATATAATTGTAACTAATGGCTATATTTTGGTGTATAGGTGTATAAAATGAGTTTCAAAAATGAGGGGTGGACACACACATGACGTCAGTATTCCCGGCTTTATAGTAACAGCTAGCCACGGCTTAGCGTGCGGGTCATTGCGTTGTGCGTTCCACACACACTTCCGGGTTGCGTCCCACGCATACTTCCGGGTTGGGCTGGTGGCGAGGCGCTTGCTCTAATTCGCGGCAGTATAACCAGCAGTCCACTTCCGGGTTAGGTATGTAGCGGAGGGACGCTGACCTAGGAAGCGCGTCACAGCCAGCGCGGTAAGGGGCGTATGCTTATCTCGCCGTCTCCATACACCATTGGCCTAGCATTAGACCCGGCTGACTACAAAAAGCGTGACCATTCACGTGTTCAGTAGCGGTCGTAGTCCATTCCCCAGAAAACAGGATAAGTGAGGGGACCACCGATGTGGATTGGGACTCCTGGGTGCACCCGCTCGTGTCCGGTTGGAAGGATGAGTCTTTATGCATTTTGAGGCTTATTTATGCCTTCTCAAATTTTAATATATATACATCTTCTATATCGCTATTGTCAATATACAGACTATCTGCATGTATGTGTATTACCCTATGCAAACAACCAAGTATGATATCTGGTATGTTTTCTTTTTGTCTAATTGTTGGTAAATAGCACTTGGACTTCCAAGCAAATGAATGTTTATTCCCCTGATGAGCTCTAATAAGAGTAGAAACTTAAAGACATGTTTTTCTGTCGGGAGATGATCTTTTTGTAAAAACCAGCGATGTGATTTATTTTAACATAAATTTCTTGTGAGTGGTTTGTTATCACTTATTACGGGATTCTTTTTGGTTTTCTGTTTTGGAAGTATAATCACCTATGATTTAATTTTGTTGCATTTGATACATTTTAGTAAGTAGGGGTTCTTTTCAGGGTCTAGATAGACGCCGGATAGGGCCGAGGATCCTGACGGGGTCGCCCTTATCGGGGCGGTAACCCTGTATGTTCTGGACAGGCTAAGGACCTAACATCACCTACTAGACATAGAAGAGGGTCATGAATAGGGAAAGTTAGATTCTACCCCTATATGTCTAAACTTATATTCATTGACTCTATGCTAGTAGGTGTATTCGTATATCTGTGTGGTACGAGGTTTATGTAGTATGAATTAAACCTATTGATGGATTTTATATATACGGTCTATTAAAAGTTATATTTTATTTATTCGGTGTTTTGGGAAGGGTCCTGACAATTGTTATAGACCCCATATTTTTCAGTGGAAGTGTTATTCAGAATGTATTCAGAATTCAGAATGTATTTCTCGTACTACTGATAAATATTTCTCTTTATTCGTGATCCCAATAGATAAAAATACATTAAAGAGAAAAACAAAATAGTACTCTACGTTCTATTTGTCCATTTCCATAAATTTCAGATGGCAACTTACTTTTTTTATTCTTGATCATAGGCAGGAACTTCTACTATTGCTCTGTTTCTCCCACTGGTTCTACTCCTCTTCATCCTCCAGTATAAGTGGTGTCATGATTTGGGGAAACCCGCCGTGGGTACCCGGGGTAAATAAAGACTGATTATGGTTAAATGTGGATGCAAAACAGTTGGAGACCAGGAGATAAATAGTTATGGCACAAGAGGTAGGTGAATATTTCTGGTGAACACTGGAAAAATGCAACAGAGGACTGGTGCCGGTGAGATGCAGGGAGTACAGATTCTTTTAAACAATTAGCTCCCCTCTTTTTGTTTATAATCTACTCTGAAATCCTTCCTATTTAGAAAACTATTTCAATGAATGAATGAAGAGGTATGCCAATGTATCGAAATTTTGGAATATTCCCATTCATTATAGCTGTCATCAACTCTGTGGCTTTCACCTCTTTTGACAGGTCCAAAACAGGTTAAGAATTTGGGGGCAGGGAATGAAGCATAGAAGGGCAGAGTAAGGTTCGGGCAGGGGGTAACAGATGGAACATAGAAGATGGTGGTCCTCATGAAGGCTGTGAGGAGAATATAGTTGAAAATTAGGCAGTGGGGAAGGAAGGGTTAGGCTTAGGGTAATGGAAGGGGAGAGTTATGGTAAGAATCATAGAAAGTTTGGGGCTGGAAAACCCACCTGTCGGCGCTGGTGTTTCGGCAATGCAGGAGACATCGGCTTCACTTTGTTGGGCCATCCTCTTTTGCTGGCGTTCTCTATTCGATCTCCAGACCCTAATATACTCCACATGTACTTTATATAGTGTGCTTATCTCCAAACCACTAATATGCTCCACATGCATACCTCCCAACATTTGCCCTGAGGAGGGCCTGTTCCTTGATTGGCACTAACCACACCCACAGACCACCAAGCTCCGCCCAAAGACCACCTAGCTCTGTGAAAAAACTATGAAAAATTTTTTGGTCCCTTACCTAGATAAAGTGCAGGGCGGGCAGGACAGTCACTCAAAACCAAGGCAATTGGGAGGTATGCACACTTTATATAGTGTGCTATCTCTAAACCCTGATATGTTCCACATGCACTTTATATAATGTTCTATCTCCAGACCAATAATATACTCCACATGTATTTTTGTATAGTTTACTATTCCCAGACTCCTAATCTAATATATATATATATATATATATATATATATATATATATATATTGTGAGCGGAAGGGGATTTCCAGCAGTAATGTGGACACAAACACCAGCTTTTTGGTTCAACTGGCCTCAGCCAATTTTATTCCATACATAAGAAAAACAAAATCAAAATCCTAGCCCGTCTGGGCACTAGCTAAACATGAGTCTTCCTGACTAGCACTAATAACAAAAAAACACAAACCAGGATCCAGACACCAGTCAGTGGTCCAGGGTCTCTCCCACACAGTCTGTACAATCCTTCCCCCAGGATAGTGAGTACACAGTGAGACCAAGTACACACCCATCAAACACCTCATCAAGGGATTGCACAGGTGCACACCTAATTAGGCCTACACAGGCTTCAAGACCAGGACTGGCCTTGTGGATGGTGGGCCCTCCCTCTCTCCCTAACATCCGCCTCAAGGAACCCTATGCCGTCTATTACCAGAAGCCGAAAATACTTTTGGGAAAGACATTTCCCAAAAGCAAACAAACATTTTCCTTGAGGCTTTAAAACGTGCAGGCCAGCAGCCTGGGAGAAACATACCTCCCTTCCCAAACAAATCCCGTGACCCTGTCACACAATNAACCCCAAGGTTGCAATAAAAAGTATTGTCCTGGTCCCAGAAACAAACTTCTATTTAAAATGAGCCAATTTCAATGTTACAAGCATCAATATAGACTCAGTATTTAAAAAGTAACTACCCTGGTTCAGTGTGAACGGTGTTGACCAGGGTAGTTTGTGAATTAGCAAGGTAGTTTGTGAATTACCAGCGTAGTTTGTGAATTACCAGCGTAGTTTGTGAATTAGCAGGGTAGTTTGTGAATTACCAAGGTAATTCAGCACTGTGAACAGGGTTAATTACCAGGGTAATTCAGATCCACAGCGAACAACCCTGCTCAATAAAAACAGATTTACCAGGGTAGTATGTGTGAACGGGGTCTGAAGTGCAGTTGTGCATGCAGAAATTGTCTTTGCTAGTGGATTAAAATGGGTCTATTCTTGTTTTCATGCCATGGAGGTCAGCACGGAACAGAGAATAAAAAGCAGAAATATGGAACTCTCCCACTACCACCTGACTTTGGCCAACCATAGAGGCTGACTCTTTACACTTACACCGGATTTCCCAGATCCTGTGGTTGCCCAGGCCGGCCCACTCTCCGGTTCTCCGGTTCTCCTCCCATCCGGTAGTCTCTCACATGTTAGAACTATGGGACCTGTGAAGAGACCGTTATGCTTTGTCTCCCCTTCCTTGCCCTGTTATTCCTCTTATACAAAACCCTGACTTCCCACCAGAATGCACCCCACACGCATTTTGCTATTTGGTCTCGCAACAGCGTCTTCACTCTTAACGACTTCCTTTGCGGATATTCGTTCCACCTTCCACATCCCAAACCACCTATTCTACCAATACCTCCAAATTCAACACTTCTTTCATTCTGTCACATCTCGCCTGTTCTTTAGACCCCTCTCCCCCTTTGAGTCCCTCTGTCATAGGCAGTCCACATCCAAAGGCCTGGTTTCTCGCCTTTATGTTAGCTTATCACCTCCCAACTCTGAACCTGAGGAGGCTCATGTGCAGGCCTGGGAGCCGAACTTGCAACTCCTTTAGATGCCGAAGATTGGGAGGACATCTGGGAAAACAGATACAAGCTTCTCTACCGATGGTACTTAGTTTCCACCTGCATTGCTAAATTCTCTTCCGGTGTCTCTGACTCGTGTTGGCGTGGCTGCCCAACCCACGGTACTTTCCTTCACATATGGTGGGATTGTCCTAGGCTTTGGGTAGTATGGACCATAGTACAGACCCTGGAAATTATAGCATATTTTGCGGCAAGGCTATAGATAACCTTGAAGAAGTCTGAAGTCTAAGGGCAGAGTGGTGATATAATTTTAGAGAGACAGATCTGTATTAGAGTATGGAGTAGGGGAAGTAAAGCAAAAGTGAATTTGAGGTGAAAATTGAGTGGACATCTTATTTAGGAGGAAATTTAGTAGTCCAGGCATTGGTTGAAATAGCGTTTGAGGCTACTTTGTGGCAGATTGGTCAGTTGTTATGAGGAGTGGCTATATAAGTAACGTGGTGATTGGGAAAAAGGTGTGCGTGGTAACATCTTGATGGAGAGGCGTCGTTTGATGTCTTCTCATGAAACCACTAGGACGGAGTTCCCTTTTTTGGACTATGTTAGCTCATGGACATGGACTGAAGCTGAACAAACATAGTCAAATACAGAGTGTTCAGTGACCCCACGGACCGAGATGAAGTCCAGAGGCGGGGAGGTGCTTGGCGCACCATTGACTGTCAAGAAAGCCGTGCAATACTTGAAGCCGTTCAGTTATTTCACCCTAGTTTGTTGCTCAGAATTAAACAGTAGACCTCCCGGAGAGGTCACAGGCAACTCCAATGATTTAATGGCAAAGCAGCCAGAGACGACAACTATCCAAACTATCGTCTTCGTTATGGAGTGAACCGTTGTGATCTGCAGAGTGTAATGATGGAAAAGTAATGTTTATTATTATGTTATTAGAGAAAGCCCGAAATAACTTATTTTTGTAGTGATGTATCATGCACTAACTATATATATATGTTAAGCTGGCCATACATTATAAGATAAATTGTTCCAATCTAAAGAGTGGGTAAAACCATGTTGAATTGCAGGGGAGGTAAATTGAATTAATTGCAATCAGTATTACACATGTGAGAGATGATGTTTCCTAGCACAAGTCTAGTAACAGTGTAACAGTAACACTGGTCAGTATCTGTGTGCAAAATGCAAAAATACAGCATTCTCCCTGCATGCAAACACTGACATTCATTTTACCTCCCCTGCAATTCAACATGGTTTTACCCACTCTTTAGATTGGAACAATTTATCCTATAGTGTATGGCCAGCTATACACTTGGAATTTGTTATTTCTATTGAATTGAAATTCTATCCAAATTGAAATGTTTTTGTTTGTAAATTCGGTTTTGGAACATGCAACAAGTCAGTGTCGGGGTTGCTCCTTAGGACCCTTATTAATAAAAATCCTTTTTTTTTTAATATTTGTTTATTAGATTCAGGTAAATGGATTATCCTATTAGGTGGACAGGTTTCCTTTCCCTTCCCCTGTATTCTAGCTTAGGTTGGTATAGTTGGGGTTTGGGTTTGATATCCTTTTTCATATTTGTTTCGTAAAGTATTCAGAATGTATCCAATACACAGTAGAATATAATAAAATGGTACAATATTACATCGGTGTATATCTATAATAACGAAAAACACTTCCACTGAAAAAGATGGGGTCTATAACAATTGTCAGGACCCTTCCCAAAACACCGAATAAATAAAATATAACTTTTAATAGACCGTATATATAAAATCCATCAATAGGTTTAATTCATACTACATAAACCTCGTACCACACAGATATACGAATACACCTACTAGCATAGAGTCAATGAATATAAGTTTAGACATATAGGGGTAGAATCTAACTTTCCCTATTCATGACCCTCTTCTATGTCTAGTAGGTGATGTTAGGTCCTTAGCCTGTCCAGAACATACAGGGTTACCGCCCCGATAAGGGCGACCCCGTCAGGATCCTCGGCCCTATCCGGCGTCTATCTAGACCCTGAAAAGAACCCCTACTTACTAAAATGTATCAAATGCAACAAAATTAAATCATAGGTGATTATACTTCCAAAACAGAAAACCAAAAAGAATCCCGTAATAAGTGATAACAAACCACTCACAAGAAATTTATGTTAAAATAAATCACATCGCTGGTTTTTACAAAAAGATCATCTCCCGACAGAAAAACATGTCTTTAAGTTTCTACTCTTATTAGAGCTCATCAGGGGAATAAACATTCATTTGCTTGGAAGTCCAAGTGCTATTTACCAACAATTAGACAAAAAGAAAACATACCAGATATCATACTTGGTTGTTTGCATAGGGTAATACACATACATGCAGATAGTCTGTATATTGACAATAGCGATATAGAAGATGTATATATATTAAAATTTGAGAAGGCATAAATAAGCCTCAAAATGCATAAAGACTCATCCTTCCAACCGGACACGAGCGGGTGCACCCAGGAGTCCCAATCCACATCGGTGGTCCCCTCACTTATCCTGTTTTCTGGGGAATGGACTACGACCGCTACTGAACACGTGAATGGTCACGCTTTTTGTAGTCAGCCGGGTCTAATGCTAGGCCAATGGTGTATGGAGACGGCGAGATAAGCATACGCCCCTTACCGCGCTGGCTGTGACGCGCTTCCTAGGTCAGCGTCCCTCCGCTACATACCTAACCCGGAAGTGGACTGCTGGTTATACTGCCGCGAATTAGAGCAAGCGCCTCGCCACCAGCCCAACCCGGAAGTATGCGTGGGACGCAACCCGGAAGTGTGTGTGGAACGCACAACGCAATGACCCGCACGCTAAGCCGTGGCTAGCTGTTACTATAAAGCCGGGAATACTGACGTCATGTGTGTGTCCACCCCTCATTTTTGAAACTCATTTTATACACCTATACACCAAAATATAGCCATTAGTTACAATTATATCACCCTCTCAGTCAACCACCTAAAACCGCTATCTGCCATCTAAATACTTCATGTAATATACCCAGGCTAAGTTACATCAAAACTGGTCTAAGATAACCCAGACTGTTCTCCCTCAATATCTGGGTTTGAATAAAGTAATGATAAGATCTTAAATCTCATCTTAACACAACCCACCAGATAATGGGTGGTGCTGTCATAGCAAAAGAGTCCCATCTACACAGAAGTCCAATTTTTTCTTTTGAATCTCAATTCTAAAATCANTATATATATATATATATATATATATATATATATATATATATATATATTCTTATTTCAATATTCAATAAATTCCTACAAAGCATCTGCAAGTCTTATTCCCTGCTCCATTTATATACAACTTGATATATTTTGTACTGCTAATGATCAGGTATGTTGAACATGGTAGCTATTTCTAATTAAACATTGAATAATTAGCACAGTGACAAAATTTGTCTTCGACCTGGAATTGTGAAAATGTTCATTCCAGGTTCCTGGTTTGAAGATGAACAGCTGTGGTATCTTTGGATCCTGTGGAAAAGAGTAATTAAATCCCTTTCCATTTGAAACTTTTAATTGTTTTTACACATGCTTTGACTTGGCAGAACAGAGGGAAAAAATCTAATCAAGGATTGAGAATGACACACTTAGAACGCTATACACCAATGATTATCATTTTAAATGTAAATGATTTACTGGGGCAGACACTGAGCCCAGCGCTACTATTCTCCAAATGTGTTAAGTCACCCGAATTCCAATTAACCTTGCTAGGAGATTACCTATGAAAAGTACATGGTACGTATTTGTAGTATAAGTCACATCAGGAGGTATACCGAATACCAAATCTGTAAAGAAAAAGAAATAAGACTTGGGCTTTGGATGAATGATTGTGTTTGACGACATAACCAAATGTGCTCCTAAAAGTAGAGTAAGGCACAAATGTCATACCCCGATATCCAAAAAAGTTAATATGTCTAGTTTTATCTGTTTAATATGTTCTGACTTTCATCAGAACTTTAGAGTGACCCGTAACCCTATGGACTGAGGTGAGGTCCAGAAGTGGGGAGGTGCCGGACGCACCAGCAACTAGAAGAAGGTCTGTACACTATGTGCAACTGTTCAGTTACTTTGTGAAAGCCCCATGCCCTGTACTGGAAGGTCCACCACCTGGTGGGTCCATGGTGCACTCTGGTGAAATCTGGACGCAAGAACCGGCAAAGGTGTAATGGCCGCGGATGACACCATACAAACAGCCACGGAGCCAAACGAACAGGGAGAAGGGAAGGGCTTGTTCAGCAAGGTACAGGCAACAGTGGTTTCTGAGTTGCAGATGTGGAAGTAGCCCAATGGTCAAGATCATTAGTAGAGAGAGAGAATGTCAAGTAAGTGTTATATTAATATTTGACAGTGCAACAACACATCTGAAAGTCAGAACCGGAGTCCCTTGATTTCCCTGGGTCTTATTCAAATCACCCCCCGGGTGTTGCACAAATACATCAATGGCTTAATCCAGAGTGATCCAGACAACCTGGCAGCAGGATGAGGAAGATTAGCGTTAGGAAGTGGGGAGGGGAATGTTAGGGATAGGCTGCAGGGAGGCGAGGGTTGGGTTAGGCTACAGGGATTGGAGAAATAGGGTTAGGCTGCAGAGAGGGGAGGGTTGGGGTTAGGCTGTGGGAATTGGTGGGTTAGGATAGTGTAAGGGTTAGGGGAAGTATTGAAAATACTTTTCTGTCGGGAGTCCTGAAACGTTTGCTGTCGTGGAGCCCTGTGTTGGGGCTGCTCCTGTGTCGCTGTTCTGTTGTCTGTGCCAACAATAGGACTGTCGCAGCTACAAATCACACATCTATGTAATAGCTTCACTAATGGTATGGTAACTGTTGCTAATGTATTGTACTGAGAGACAAATAAAAATGTTTTCCAAAAAATATACATTTTAATTATTTAATAGTTTATGTCTGTATATTTTGCACATCCATGGTGCAAACTAATACCACGTTTAGATTGCCTGGCACGCAGATCGCCAAATTTTTTAACCTGTTCACACTGCACATTTTTGACCCAGGGTCTCCCGGGTCAACAAAGTGCATAGGCAGCGTCGTACCTGGCCTTTTCAGCAACCCCTTCTTTTTGGCTGGGTCTTAGACCTGACCAGAAGGAAACCAGGGTTGCTGTTCAGACTGCTTCGTAAAAGCCGGGGCTGTAATGAAGAACGGCTTTTTCACAAAATCCCGGCTTTTACGATGCAGTCTGAACGGGGTATAATAGAAGCATTACATATAATCCTGAACTGTAAGCGCTATGAGGTCAAAATACACAAAAAACACAATGATCTGCATGACGTTACTTTATAATTATCTATTTAAGACAGTGGTAAACAACCTGTGCCTCTCCAGGTGTTGTAAAACTACAAGTCCCCAGCATGCTATGTAAGGTATCAGGTTGCCTACCCTTGATTTAAGGAGAGGTATAAGGTCTTTCAGCAGAAGCTAAAAGAGCCCAATTTATATATAAAATAAGAAACAGACCTCTAATAACCCCCCTATATCCCTCTAAAGCACTATACCTGTAACTGGAGGCTGCTATTTTGATTCTAAAACATAAATGTTGAAATACTAAAGTATTAGGACTATAAGGTCAAATTACACAAAATACATAAAAAACCTTGGTGATTAAACGTTACAAGAAACAGACTTCTAATAACCTCCCATTATCCCTCTAAAGTGATATAACGAAGAGACAGGAGAACGTGCATTTATTTTGCTTGACTGTTATATGATTGTGCATTAGATCGCACTTAAGGTTGGGTTTGGGAGTAAGGGCAAAACAGGTGCAAAACCAGACACTGTCCTGCACGGGAGGGAGATACGTATAACAAAATGCTATGCTGTTTGTGAATTCTTTGTGATTTCTCTACATGCAGATAAAATGTATTTATACCCCTTACATTGCATCATGGTTTAGCTCAGCTCTACACTTGCACCAAAAATGGTGTAAATGCTACTCTGGATCAGCCCCTACATCTGGATTGCTCTTACCAGACCCATTGTGTTACATGGGAATTTTCCAAATATAGAAGGTTGTCTTTTATATTTCAATCTGGATCCAGCCACCAATGTCACTCTTCTAGTATCTAGGCATCATAAAGGCATACCTCCCACCTGTATCGATTTTAGCAGGATAGTCTTTGCGTGACTGTCCTGCTGTCCCGTCTGCCCACCACTTTATCCTGATAAAGGAACAAAAGCAGTTGGGCTTGGGTGGGACAAGGCGGGGGCTTGGGCAGATCGGTGGAGGGACTTTTCTGTCTCAATCTCCCCCAGAAAAATGTTGTGAAGTATGTTTAATGTGACTGTAGCGTCCTCACTCAATGAACTGACTATTGAGATGGAAATAAAGTATGCAGTTGCTTGGGTCTTCATTATCAGTGATGGGCTGGGGGAGTGGGGCTATGAACTTGCACAGGGGGCTATATATCCTGCATCTAGCACACCTATATACAAGATATTTTCAGTTTTAGTATGTAAATACAGATATATATCCAGTTATTTTCTTGTATGTTTTTGACTACTGTATACCAGTGGTCGAAGTGGAAATTTAGTAGTGGGGGTATGGACATTTAGAAGTGACGGTATGGAAACACAGAATATAATAGAAGTCAATGGGGATTTTAAGTTTTTCAATTACATCAGTGGGAGAAGTGTCGGTATGGTATACCCCCGTATACACCCCCACCTCGAGCCCTACTGTATATGATTCAGAGTGCAGAACTTCAGATGGCTCATTTACACATGGATGATGGTGGTAATCGAGACTCCACAGCTGTATGAGACAGTTGCAGTAGCATGTGTTCAGTTGAGTAAATGTATGGATAATTTGTGCATTATGGATGAAGATGTCGTTATATGCAACAAGGAATTTGGGTTAACTTTTTTTCCCAGGGTGGCCAACTTTTGGTTTCTCATTTCCTTGAAGAAATCAAACAGGCAATATGCAAATCACACCCAAAGCTCCACCCCCTGAATGGCAAAATTATGCTTTTACTATGGGTGAAGGCAG
The DNA here is from genome assembly GCA_016617825.1 of Platyplectrum ornatum. NCBI lineage: Eukaryota > Metazoa > Chordata > Amphibia > Anura > Limnodynastidae > Platyplectrum > Platyplectrum ornatum. The sequence continues at coordinate 12,690 of JABWIB010002015.1, read as the reverse complement.
TGATTTACATACGAGGAGAATTGCCCACAATCTGGGAGTCTCTTGGTTATTCAGGGAGAGTCGGCAACCATGAGCTACACTCATGTGCAAGTCTAGGAAGATAATGATTTACACAACAAGAAGGTTGACGGGCAAAACAAATGCAAATATAGCTTATAAAACCCCTATAAATAAGTACTATGATATAATAATATATAAAATATATATAATAATGTAATAAAAGCACGTTCTAAATGAATAAACAATTAACAGTAACAGGTAAAAGATGATGTTGCGGCCCGAAAATAAATTAATATAAATGAGCTTTTGTGTGGTCAATGTGAATTAGATCACAAGATGTAAGCTGTTATAGCCTTCACTAGAATAACTAGTTTAATACACTGATATCAAGCTATCTTGTACATAATTAAGATTTTATTAGTATACTTGTAATAGGACCCAGTTCACCGAAGCAAAATTCACTGCTGTTTTTTTTATCAACATTTTCCCCATTGAAATAACGTGGGTTGAATGAAGTAATTAAAGAAGAAAAATAATACCCCTTGATGTCAGCTAGTTAATTCAGAGCATAGTAATCCAATTGGGAAATACATGGGGCTAAAGTGAAGAGATTTTTCTTAGCTTTATTTGTTTTCATTTCTATTTCTCTGAGTTCTCCCCCCTTTCAATTTCAGCTTACTATTCTCTTACGTGACTCAGTGTCTTCATCCCTCCAACCACAGCTGTCATATTTTATTTCTTTATTTTTTATTTCTTATTGTCCCTGTACAATGGGGAATACAGACAGACAGAATGGGGAGGAGGGGTCCTGCCCGCAGACTTGCATTCTAAAGGAGAATGGGGATGGATACATACAGTAGTCGCAATTACACATACCCGTTGTATGTTTTGGGATGTTGGAGGAAAACCCACGCAGACACAGGGAGAACATACAAACTCCAAACGGATAAGGTCATGTCCAGTTTTCGAACTCATGACCACAGCGCTGTTAGACATGAGTGTTACTCACTGAACCAACCGTGCTGTCCTGTCATAAGCTGTTATGCAGGGCCCTGCTAGGTCCAGAAAGGCTTCTCTGCAGTTGAGGCAGCTCAGAGCTCAGACCAAGCCAAGGAGCATGTTCCAGTTGTGACTTCCTCCCCAACACTGTGTTACCTTCCCCTATACAAATCCCTGTTGCCTTCTGGAAAGTCTTTTCTGTCGCAATCATCTGTTCAGTCACAATCTTTTCCCAATACAGCAACAAGTAATCAACCAGGTATTTTCAGTCACCTCACTGGCCATGACTTGGTGGGCCCAGGGCCTCCATCAGGGCAGGGAATAGCCGGGCCTACTGTCCCAGGCTGGGCATAGCAGGGGTCCAGACAAAATTTCATGACTCCACATGGAAGCTTTCTATCTGTATGCCCTCTGTTGTCGCTGCATGCCAGAACTCACTTAGATGCCAGTACTGATGTCTAAGTGAGCTCCCAGGCCCGGACAGTCACATGGGGTGTTGGGTGGTCTATGTCTTACCAATTTTGCATTCTATTTTTGTGAGGGTTTCATTGGTACAGTCCAATGTTAGCTCTGTTTCAAACGCATTTTACACCCAGTGTCCAGAAGTGTCAAGGTCCAAAGATGCCCTTCCAGCACCATCTGGCATGCAGGTTCATTCCTTGTTATATGGGTCTGATACAAATGGGTCATCTTGGCCTGGATCATGTATATGATGCGTTTGCGATAAACCATTTCAGAAACTCTCTGAAATCCTTTTGGTTATGGAAATGAATAAGGATATGGATCAGGATATGCAGACAGCCCAACCTCCTAAAACCAGTAATGAGTTTCAGTCTAATCGTAAAGCATTACTCCCAAAGCCTTCTCCTGCTCACCTAGTCAGTGGTATATGTTTTGCCTTTAACGGCAGGCCTTTAATGTAACTATAGGGGGACAAAATCGGGAGATCACCATTATGGTGTGTTGAGTCTTATTGGCCATGCTTCTCCATAGCTAAATACAATATTTAAATAACAAAGTCGATCTGAGAAAACTGAGTAGCACCAGTGTACCGCAAATTCAGTTTCAATTGCAGGATCTTTCTCTCCANGTTTTCACTGTTTCTACTGCCAATTCCAGGGTCTGACCTCAAGACGGGCCAAGCCTCGATATGCATTCTGTGTCTCAGGGATGCTGGCAGGGGATAAGCAGAGTATCATAGAGAATTAGTATAAAATCAGATATTTTATTAAATTGATTACCTACACAGTAAGTTTTTAAAGTCTATGTGTTTCAACCGGTACTCCAGTCTATGTCAATATTCAAATAAGCTTGAGGGAAATTAGCTATATCTCCAGCTCCACTAAGGAGCCATTGAGACATGACTAGAAAATAAAGTCAAGTCAGTACCCTAGGGATTCATCGATTAATTCTTGAATCATCCTCACTTATTTGCTCTTCCTCAAATTTCACCCCCACCACGAGAAATCAACATGGCAAAAAAGTTAATCCAATTTAAAAAATGTATTGAACACAAGTAAAATACCAAATTGAAACTAGTTAAAAACAATACCAATATACAAGAACCTGGGTATAAGACAGCTGAGCGACAACTGCAGGGAGCCATAGGATAGTAGCCGCTGTGACAAAGTGATAAGATTTCGCCCTGAAAGGTGATGAACTACATCTTGAACTGTACGTGTTCTTTCTTGCGCTTATGGGCAGATGTTCCACTGTTGATCCCATTCGATTTCATCAGCTACCACTTCCATGATGACACACAGATCACGATAAGATGTAATCTGTGGAGCAATATCCCTTTCATAAATATATTTTAATAAACCACATGGTAATGAAAGATATATATATATATATATATATATATATATATATATATATAAATTTTTTTATATTAAGTCAATCTAATCTCAGAAATTGTGTTTCCACTATATTACACAAACGAGTCTTATAGGATTATCACTGAACTGTGAAGCAATGAGAACAGACCACATGACTGCAGAAAAATTCATCCATGTCTTGCTTGACTTAATGATATATATAGACTGAATAACTCTTCGCTCCCTGCAATTCATCACTGTACTTCTGACAGACCCATAGTCTGCTACAATTTATATTTCATCCGCTTCATCTGCATGAAGAGAGAATAATGGAAAGTCGGACATGTCTGTCTGCTGGATATGTATCAATCACTATCAGGGGAAAGTGTAATCTCTTTCCATGAGCTAAACCTAGTAATGTGTCCAAATGGTCCAAACATGAAAAGTTTTATTCATCAGGTCAGGGGAAAATATATTTATAGACTGTGAAAGTAGATGTATAAATAGAATTATTAGGTACTATATAGTACTAGATCATACTAGCTAATGAGATATAAATTTAATTTGCAAAAATAAACACCAATAATGGGAAGCCTATCCGGGACAACTGCAGATCTGAATCCTAGGTAAATTCTCAGAGAAATATGTGGTTGTTAAAACATGTATTTTGTCATGTGGTCACTAGTGGTTTCCTCTCTTTCCTATTTTATTTCTGTTCCTTTATTCCACCCCCAACTGTCCACCACCAATGGACAGGGACTGAGCAAATAACATGGCAGCCTGCTCTGTCTCAGTGTGTGCTGAGCTCTCTGTAATCATCTGCCCACATTATCAGAAACACTGAACTGGGAACAACATGGTAGGGTGAGATTCCCATCCAGACTGCTGCTTTCATTGTCACCTGTGCAGTGGTGTTTGGTGTCACCCGGTGCTGTAACTCATGTTCTCACCACCATGTATATTTATTGCACCCCTCCATATATGCAAACTATCATTGCCAGCACCCTTATATGATCTTATCAACAACCGTATATGCCACCAACCTTCAATACAACTCCTTTATGTCTCCAACCAACACTGCAGCCCCTATATATGTCCTATCATTGCACTTGAGGAAGAGCATACTGGTCTCATAATAAAGAAGGATATATTTAAGACACTATGGCCTAAATTGACTAAGCAGGGAGATCAGAGAAAGATGAATAACTTATAACAATATACTTCTGTGGTTACGGGAATTATTCATCTTTTTCTGATTCTTTTGAGAGAATCTTGGTTTTTGGACTGCACCATTGGTTTTGCTTGTGTTTTCATTGTCTTACATATATATCTCCGGATAACGATCGTTGGAAGGAGAGACACCTATAACAAAACCTGGACTATTGAACCAAGGAACACATCACTCTAAAAAGACTTTAGAACTATTTACAGACTATTACTATATCTCAAGACTAAACCAGGCGCTGGTCTGGGCCTCCGGAAAAAAAAAAAAAAAAATATGTATATATATATATATATATATATATATAGTATTTTTTCTAGTTTTTCCTAAATTTAGTTCCATGCCAAGGAAGGGGTCCAGGTCTCCTTTGTGACCGTGCAGGAGAGGCAAGTGAACTCCCTTGTCACTCCTGTCTCCCCGTGCAGAAATGGCCAGAGGTCCGTGTGACCACTGATCCGCATGGATCCCCCTAACCCTTCCCCAAATGATCCCCCAATATACACTTAGCCCAGCAGATGGATTTAGGGGATCCGTGAGTATACATCTGGTGGGCAGGATTAAATCAGATCTGTTTCCAAGTTATCACGACCTCGGCAAACTTAATCCAAATGCAGGTACTTCACCATAACCAATTTGGAAACCAATTTGTCGGGTGGACCAAGACTCCGGCGCAGTTTCCATAATTTACGATCGGTTCAGTAAAGTACATAGCGCGCTCACGCATTTTCCGGAGTCCCATGCTTTTTAAGTTAAGTGTCCCCTGAAATGAAGAACATATTTTGCTTCCAGGATTCTGTGCTTCATCTATTCAGAAGTAATGTAAAATGAATAGTTTCATGCTGCCTTAATAGTTATAACTTTAAAAGGCAATTACCCAAACGCTGCCATTTATCAGCATTACCCGATATTATTGGTTGGATGTGTTAAGTTTTTGCTATCACAAGGATATTATCCTGTAAAATATGAAAGTGATTCAGCGATACATTATAAAACTTTTCTCTTCCACCAAATGGAAGAAATTACTTTTATGATAGGAATGTGCGTAATATATCCATTTCAATGAGAATATTATTCCCCTGAACAAAGAAATGGGACATTAGTAAAAATGTCACTGATTTGTCAATGGTCCAGTCTATTCCATTTCTGTGTAAATCAGAGGGATTGTAAATAAAATATAGATGAACCAGTAATGTCATTTATACTTTATAACACGGCTTTGCGGCAGGATAAAGAGCAGAAGCTCCGTGCCGAGGACTATCAATTGGACTTTATAGGGGATGTGTTTCCTAAGGTGCGATCAACTCATTTCCATGCGATAATGGCTAAATTCACAGGAAAGTGACCAATATCTCCTGAAATTAGCCACATATCACAAGTCACCACTGAAAGCTACTGTTTCCATGGCCATCACTACTGATGAAGATGAAATGAATATAGTGATAAAAATGCAATTATAAATGGATTTTGATTCTCTGGGAGCCATGCAATTGGCCAAGTAGATGGGAAAAAAGTGTAAAGCATACTTTTCACTTCTGTTATGTGAAAACAAAAATTGCGTTTATTCACAACAAAGATGACAACTTATGTCTGATGTGCATTTCGTGTCACATTTCTCAGGTGATTGAATCAGGTCCTCTGTGTGTATTACACAAACATAACAAAGGATCTGATGACACGCATGCCATTTTAACTAACCACACACATACCGTGTTTCCCCGATAATAAGACACTGTCTTATTTTTTTTTTCGGGAAAAAAACACCATAGGGCTTATTTTTGGGGTAGGGCTTATTTTATTGACCTGCTTTAAAATCCAATCATGGCCCCCCAAGAGCTGCTGACATTATGGCACCTCATTGTTCCCCCCAAGTGCTTCTGTCACTATGTCACCTTATTGTGATTTAGATGCTTAATTGCGGGGGAAGGGCTTACTTTAGACAGTTTACTGTAAAATAGGATAGGGCTTATTTTCAGGATAGGTCCTAAGTCAGTGATCATAGGAAAGTCTGCTGAAAATGATCCAGCCCAAAGTGTCCTCAGGTTATGAAGTTACATAGAATATAGCGTTTATAGATTATCTATCTATAAACGCTATATTCTATGTAACTTCATAACCTGAGGACACTTTGGGCTGGATCATTTTCAGCAGACTTTCCTATGATCACTGACTTAGGCAGCAGGTCAGGTCCTTTGTGTATCTTGATTGGTGATAGATGAGTTTATGGTCCCTGACACATATAATTATTAGGGATAAAAATGAATATTATAATGTTCATGACTTACGTAAGACAATATGCATCATATTAAACAGCATAAACTAAGCAACAACTAGAATATAAACATGATAATATTACAACATCGTAATGCAGGGGTTTGTTTATGGTGGCTCTGAAATAGAAACTCAATAAGTTACCTGGAACAAAACATATTTCATACATTGCATAGACAATATTACACAAGCAAACCAATTTTCATCAATTTCCTATAATCGTTGGCCACAGCATTGCAATACCGCGATCGTGCATCAATGTGATCAGACCCTTTGTGGCGGCCAAACAACGATACACATACACAGACTTTAAACTATTATTTAACTAACTTCACTTAACTTTAACTAACGTAACTTCAGCACTGAATTTAAGGAAGGATGTTAAAGAAAATAGGGTTCAGTTTTGGATGCATGGATTGACCTTACACAGGACTTAGGGTCGCACAGCGTTCGCTGTCACAATCGCTGTGACTGGAGTTTCAAGCACATTAATAGCAGAGGTCTAGATTGGGACTCAATCCCCTATATACCTCCAAAATTTCATCAACGGGGTGGGTTCACTGTCCTAGCTACAGCACAACACTGACTTGCCCGCCACTGACCATGGCAAGACAGCTCAGGTACGAGTCTATTTAAAACTAGTTTAAAAGAAAGAGTCATTTAGCATATGTAACAGGGTATAGGAGGGACAGGGCCGCCCACAGTCCCGGGCCCGGACAGAGTGGGGGCCATACAGAGCAGGGGACTGGTGCCATGTCACTGGCTTGTAGCGACAGCAGAGGGATGACAGAAAGAAAGCTTCCACGTGGAAGTAATGACACCTAAGTGGGCTTCTGGGCCCGGGTGGACGTTGTG